>NNCB01001465.1:0-10720 GCA_002317545.1 Scenedesmus quadricauda | reverse complement strand
CTGCTTATCGGAGGCCATGTCGTCAATTGGCGTATGCGCCAGGCGATTGGCTGGCGTCGCCGGCGCCGCGGACGCCTGAGGACGGGGCTGCGTCGCCGCTCAGCGCGCTGGGGTCGCTCGCGCGCAGCCGGCGCGGCGGCGGCGGCAGCAGCGGCGGCGGCGTGCCGCTCGCAAGCATAGTGGTGGCGGCGGCGGCGGAGGCGGATGCGCATGGGGACTTGGCGGCAGCGGCCTACTTTCATGCGCAGCAGGCGGCGACCTGGCGGATGCAGGGTGGGGCCGCCGTGCTGCGGCCTGGGTCGGCCAAGAAGTATCGCGGGGAGCGCGGCACCTTCTCATGCTCAGCGCGGTGTGGCCACAGGCATGCCGGGAAGCCGGTAGCATAGATGTACGCATCCAGGGAATAAGGGAAGGGCAGGCGATTGACCCCTCGAGACGTTGGTGCTACGGGATTCACGGCCTGGTTGGAGGTTGTGCGTACCCGAGCGCACTTCAACTGATTAATCTGCGTGAGGTTGCTCATGAACGGTTCCTTTCATGCTGCATCCATATATGCGAAGTTCTTACACTCGAACTCCGTCCCAGGTATCAGGGTCTTGCGGAGGCATAAATCGTTCGGCCTTGGCGTAGGGTATCCCTTTAAAAGCATAGACACGATCATTAAAACTGCCCGCTATCTCGCCGGAGGTAGTTTTGACAACGGGCTCTTGCTTATTATTTGCATTTGACGTGACACCTCTCGCCAGGCCCGGTCGCACGGCGCCAGCAGTGCGTCAATGCGTCGCCACAGCCGGCCGCTGCTCCATTGCCTTCACATTCCTGGCTGACCTCGCCTCGAGAAGTGGATCTAATCGACCGGGATCAATGTTGATCTGGCCGGGGCAGACGTCTGCAACCCTGAACAGCCTAGCGGGAGGCGGCGTACCGCTGACGCGAGCGATAGGCCAGATAATAAGGCGCAGCTCGTCGAGATGAGAATGCCGGTCGCAAGCCCGCTGCGAGGGGGACCAGCAACAGACGGGGCGCCCAGCCCCCATAGCGGGTGCAGTTGATGGGCACCAGAGAGGAACCGCGTCAGCAACTTTTGTCACGTCGGTTCATCGCAAGCTCACGGCGACCGAAATGCGGGCCACTCTGACCATATCGACGCGACCGCGGCGCTGATCCGCGAAATCGTGCGCCGGACCCACGTCGTCAACCTTGCCCTCCCTTATCAGGTCTGACGATCATGGAGGCGTGCCTCTCGACCGGCGCGCATTACCTCGACACCGCCAACTACGAACCGCGCGACGAGGCGAAGTTCGAATATCATTGGCAATGGGCGTACCACGACCGCTTCAAGGACGCGGGGCTGATGGCGCTGGCTCGGCTCGGGCTTCGAGCCCGGCCGAGGAGGAGTGCTGCCCACCCGCAGGCCGAGCTGCGCATGGCAGCAGCAGCAGCGGCAGCAGAGCAGCAGCAGCAGCAGCAGCAGCAGCAGCAGCAGCAGCAGCAGCAGCAGCAGCAGCAATGGCTCTGGCGGACAAGTGGTGGGACGCAGCGGCAGCTGCAACAAGGGCGCTGGAGCACCCCTCCAGACATGGTCGGGCTGCGCAAAGGCCGCTGCGCAAAGAGCCTCTGTTCACAGGCAAAGGTGCCACTGTCCGGCACACGGGGCAGGCAATCGGCGGGGTGCAGAGGTGGACAAGCCCAGATCGTGCGGTGGACGCGCCCAGCCCCGACGGCAGCAGCTCAAGGGACCAGCGGCGCGGGGGCGGCCTGCTGGCCGGTGAGCTGCCACAGGCACCTTTCTGCAACCTGGCGCTGCCTCATCTGTTGGCGACGCTCTCAAGGGGGATCAAAATCGACCACGAGGCGCATCTGGCAGCAGCCACGGGGCAGGAAGAGCCTGCCGGGTTGTCTGGGCTGAGAAGGGCGGCTGATGTGGTTGACAGCAACAGCGACGACGGTACTGCGCAGCTGTGCGAAAAGTACAGGAACACGCGATCGAAGCCGTCGCGCGCCATTGCCTGCGCGAACAGCAGGATCGGCTCGTCGAAGGGCAGCGACTCGCCCTCGTGCACTTCGTCGGCCAACTCAAGGAACAGCCACATCGGCAGCAGCAGCGCTGCGAACAGCAATGCCAGCCTCGGACCATGCCGCACCAGCGTGGCGATGAGCTGGACGCCCCAGGGTCCCGTCCGGCGTTATTCAAGCCTCCATGCCAGGCCGAGCAGGGGGCTGCACTGACTAAATTCAACGGCGATGCCGCCGCCCGGCCTGGCAAAGTGGAGGCCCGTCGGGGGTGCGGCGGGTCAGCTGCCAGCACAGCAGCAGCAGCAGCAGCAGCAGCAGCAGCAGCAGCAGCAGCAGCAGCAGCAGCAGCAGCAGCAGCAGCGGCGTCAGGACGCGGCGCCTGGGACGGCTGCTGTAGCTTGGGAGCTTGCAAACCTGATGTGCATGAGGTCGGTGCTGCAGCAGGCAGTCGGGGCCATGGGGGACCAGTTGGGGGCGGTCGCGCGCCGCATGGCCGAGCAGCAACTCGCCGCCGCGTTGGGGCGACTGCAGGGGAGGCTGGCAGGCGCCGCGCTGGCGGCGACGGCGGCTACTGCGGCCGCTGTCAGCACAAATACGCGAGCAGGCCTCGGCGCTGCCGTGGCGGCAGTGTCGACCTTGCGAAGCGCGCTGGCGACTGCCGCGAACGCACCCAATATTGCTGGCGCAGGAAGCGCAGCGGCGCGACGAGCGGCGGGCGTTGAGGTAGCGGAAGCAGTCAGGGGCCAGCGGCTTCAGATATTCAGGAACTCGAGCAGCATTTCCGTCGTTGGAAGGCTTGTTGGTAGTGCCCGAGGTGCAGGCGCCAGCTCCAGCGCAGCAACAGAAGCAGCAACAGAAGCAGCACAGAGGCAGGCGGCGCGGGCGGGCGGTGGGCGAGGCTGGGGGCGGGGCAGGGCTGGCGGCGACGTCGACCGGCGCCGAGGTTGAAGCGGAAGTCGGCACCGATCAGGTTCGACCATCCCTTGACGTCGTCAGCGCCGAAGCGGTCGAAATTATAGCGCGTACCCCAGAAGACGCCGATTTCGGCGCGCTCGTACCACATGCCATCCGCACCGCGCGTCGTCAGCGGGGCCAGGTTGCTGACGGCGTTGGAAGAGGCGGCGCGCTCGACGAGGGGCAGGCGCTGCGTCAGCATCGCCGCGCATCTGCGCAAGCTGTCGCCGTCGCTGGGCATCGTGATGCTCAGTGCCTATGCATCGAACCGCGACCAGATGCGTGGGCTCAAGGCGGGCGTCGATGCCTACCTGACCAAGCCGCTGGACTTCGGGCTGCTGTCGGCGGCAGGGCAACCTCGCGCGCGGATGGCACCCTCACCGGCGTAGGCGCCGGTGATGGCAGCAGCGGCTCCAGGGACACGTCATCAGCACACCCACGAGCCACCATGCCGGCCAGCAGCTTGCCCCAGCCCGGCGGCACGCGGCTGCAGCGGCTGCCAGCACGTGCCAGCGGCCGCAGCGGCCGCCGTGCTGAGCGGCGCCGGTGTTAATGTGGGGTTGACTGGCCGACCTTCCCGCACGTGCGCAACGAGAAGGTCGGACATCTCCAAGTGTTGTCGGGATTAGCGGCACACGGAAGGCGGCAGCAGCGGCTCTGGCCTGTTCACGTCGGACGGGGATTCCTGTTGCGTGGCGGCCTGTATTGGAGCAAGAAGCGATTGCCGGGTCATGTCTGTCGGCGGGCGAATATGCCAACCAGATGCCGCTGATCCGCACGATGCTGGCGTTCAACGCCTATTCGGAAGGATGGGCGCTTATGCCGAGCAACTGCCCGACGAACTCGGCCTTTACGACGATTTCGAGGTTGGGCGGTTGGGGTATCTGCAGTCGCTGGCGTTCCGCGCCTGCCGCCTGGTGGTCGACACCGGCCTCCACGCCACGCTGGACACGCGAGCAGGCGGTCGCGTTCTTCGTCGAGGAAATGGCTCGAACCCACTCGAAGTCGGCGTGAGGTCGACCGCTATTGCAGTTGGGCGGCTGCAGGCGTGCGCGGACAAGGTCGGCCATAGCGAGCTGCCTGAAATCCCGAGGAGGACGAGAGGGTGGCGCTGGGGCTGCGCGCGCCCAGCAGCAGCAGCAGCAGCAGCAGACATTGCAGCAGCAGCAGCGCAGCAGCAGCAGCAGCAGCAGCAGCAGCAGCAGCCCGCGCCCGCAGGATCCAAGGTCCTGCTGCAGCGCTCGCTGCAGTCACTGCACACCCTCGCGCCTTCGGCGCGGCCGAGGTTGACGACGATGGGCCGAGCATTCGACCGACTTCACGACGCCGGTGATGATCTCGCCCGCGCGGGATCCTTGAATTCGAGGAGTGGATCGCGCGCGTCGGCGCCGTCACCGCGGCGGCGATCGCTGCTGGGCCAAGGGCGACCGGGGCAGCGGTCGAGGGCGATGGGCGGCGCTCGGGCGCGGGGTGGCCAGCCGGGGATGGTGCGGCGCGGTCCGCGGCCGGCCCCGGCTGCGGCTGGTGCGGCGGCAGCGCCGGCGGGCGCGATTATGCGTCTGCTGCAGCTTACATGGTGGGGGCCGCAGCGACCGAAGCAGCAAGCGGTCAGATGGCAGCGACCTGCTGAAATCCGAAGATCTGCGCATGATCGAAAGCGACGGCGAGAGCGCCGGCCGCCGCAGCTCGCAAGGAGCCCGCGGCGAGCGCGCCTCAACGCGCAGCTCGTCTGACAGCAGCGGTGACAGCAGGGTCGGCGCGCACGCGGCGCCGCAGGCGGCGAAGCGGCGCCCCGAGCGGGCCTTGGCCACCCGACCAGCCGCGTGGGCCAGCGGCGGGTGAGTGCGTTCTCAGACGTCTCATCCTGTCTGCGGAGGAGGCCGCCGCGGGCCCCGGCAGCAGCGACGACGACGACAGTGGCTCGCACGGGCAGCCGGGGCGCACCCGCCGCCGGCGGCACCACCAGGCGCCCGAGCCGCAGCGGCGGCGCGGCGGGAGCTTTGCGGAGAGCCGCGGGAGCGCGGGGATGCACTCGTATGCAGCCAGTCTTGGGAGCGATTTTGACTTGTCAGGCGACCAGAGGTGGCTGGTGGCGGCGGCGACGGCAGCAGCAGCCAGGGCGGAAGGGGCTGAGCCACAGGGGGGCAGTGCGGCGGGCATGGAGAGGTGGTTGGCGGGATGGATCAAACAGCATCATGTTCCTTCAGCACCTCGGAGACGGCGGCGGCAGCGGCGGCGGAGGCGGCGGAGGCGTGGGCGGCGGACAAGCGGGCGCAAGGGGCGAGACGGGGCGGCTGCGCGCAGGGGTGCGGAGAGCCCCGGCGACGGGGGCTCGGCGAACCCGCGGCGGCCCCGGGGCGCAGCTTCGCCCTGGCGCGGCGCGATGGACTACTGAGCAGCAGTGTTTGGGTCGACGGCCCCTCGGCGGCCACGCTGCTGGGTCGATCGGGCACCTCCGGCGGAAACAACACCCAGCTGCACACACGTGTTACAGTGCAACAGCAGTTGCTGTCGGAGCCGTCGTTGGGTTGGTCATTTCTTGTTGCACAATTGTACTGTGGATAGGCGACAAAGTAAATTTAATTAAACCGGAAACCAAAGCAGCCTCCGTTACCTACCCGGTTATTGCCCAACCCAATGGCGCCTATGGGATTCGAATTTTTCGGTACTATATTGCCTTTTGTAAAAAGTAGCTACGAGGAACTGGAAGCACTTTTCGATAAAATAGACGGGCACCTCGTTCGGGACTTTGGTGGGCGGGTCTGCCCGCGCCGATGACAACCTCAATCGGCTGAGAAGTCGGCCACAAGGTCGAGCCGCAATATGCCGCAGCAGCGGCTGTCAGCGCAGCTTTGCGCGTGCCCAGGTTGCTTTGCGCGCCAGAGCGCCACGCATGCCGGCCCTGCGTGAAGGGGTGTGTTGTGTCTTTGCTCAGTGCCTGATCGGCAGGAATCCAGAGCGGCGCAGCAAAACGACCGCGCCGCGCCGCCCGACGCGCTGTGTGGCAGGCGCCGGGGAGATCTCCAAAGGGGTTTGAGCCGGGCGCCGGTACACGGGCCAGCCTGCGACGCAAGGCGGGCCCGGGGCCGATCAAACTGCTGGTCGGCCGCCCCTTTGTATCAACGGCCGGCTCGAGGAGTCCTAGCGGCATCATAAAGGCCGTCATCAGCGCCGCAGGCACCATGATGAGGCCTGCCTGGAAGGCCGACCAGCCCAGCGAACTTTGCAGGTACAAAGGAATGATAAAGGTAGAGCCGTATAAACCGAAACCAAGAACGAAGGTCAGTATCGTACCGATCCTCAGGTTACCGTCTTTCAATACACGCAGGTTAACGATCGGGTTGGCATAAGTCAGCTCCCGCCAGATAAAAGGCTGAAGGCGTTTCCCTTCCGGGTTAGGGTCTACACCATACATACCGATGCCCATACGCACCATATCAAATTGCAACTCGGGGAAGCGGGAAATAGCGGATGCACAGATCTGACGCAATCCCCTCAGCGTGCCAGCAACCGCTGCAGGCGGCTGCCCACGCGCTGCGCGGCAGCAGCGTTTCGCGCCGCTCGACAGTTGGCCCGACAAACACGCCGCCTCGACAAGGCGCGCAGCTCGC
This sequence comes from Scenedesmus quadricauda, assembly GCA_002317545.1. Classification (NCBI taxonomy): domain Eukaryota; kingdom Viridiplantae; phylum Chlorophyta; class Chlorophyceae; order Sphaeropleales; family Scenedesmaceae; genus Scenedesmus; species Scenedesmus quadricauda. The sequence goes on along the minus strand of NNCB01001465.1, from coordinate 4,139 downwards.
CTGGCGGGCCCGACTCGACGAGCTGAACGTTGGACAGCACCAGCAGCTGGTCGGTGTCCAAGATCGTATCTATGCGATGCGCGATCACCGCGCACCCGCCCACCACCGCCGGGCCCGTCGGCCTCGGCGGCGGCGGCGCCGGCGATGCAGCGGATCACCGTGCGAATTTCTGCTGACTGGCTGGGGACGCCAGCCTGGTTCTGGCTGGCGTTTATCACGCTGGTCGTGGCGCTCACCGCCTTTGACCTTGGCATCCTGAACAGGGAACAAGGAGATGGGGAGTGGGGGTTGGCGAAAGCCTCAAGCTTTCGAAGGTGGCGTTCTACAGCTTTGGAGGGTGTGTTGTGTTGGTGTGTTTTCAGGCCGCAGTCTGGGTGTCAGGTTGTGTCATTTGGGTGTGAGCGGCGTAGAGCGTCGACGGATTTGCTGGCCATACTGTGGACAGGACTGCGACTTTCTGTGGGGACAGAGGAATGTGCACGTGTGATCGTGTTGGGATCAGATGCGTGGTTGGTGGCGTGCAACCCCCTTGCCCCCTTCGACACAGCGACCACGGCAGCACCGCGGCCGTATAGGTGATGGGCGCCAGGCTCATTTGCAACCCAAGAGGCAGATCCGCCGATCTATACACGGATCATCGGAACCCACCTGGCCAGGCAGTAGAGCGCCTCCGCCGACGCTAACGTGTCATCAGCGTCATCCGGATGGGGCGGCCAGGCCGCCCGTCCACGATGGCCCCACCACCGGATCCAAAACTCCTGGAGATCTGCTTCATGAAGAAGTGACGTCGGTTGGACGGCTGAGCATGACGAGTCCGTATATATATTTATATATATGTGTGTATGTGTATGTTGGGGGGGCAAGGTGTTTGGAGGCATGCGCAAATGGCGGTGTTCGCGGATGGATGGCGCTGAGGCGATGGGCTTGGCGATGTACTGGGGTACTTCATCGAAAGGGAAGTTGCGCGGTGTTGTCGCGCGCGGCGACGAAGGGCGCGCACGTTACCCGCGCCAGTTGCAAAGCGCAAGTGGTTTTTCGGGGAAATATCGGCGTGCCGACAAACGGTCGTACTTTGGCTGTCGACGTGGCATGCGTTGTTGTTGCGTGCAGTGAATCAGTCGAGCACACGGGCCGCAGAGCCGGACCTGGGGTGCTGGGTCAGAGGTGTTTTGTGGTGTTTTTGTGGGGTGTGTGTGTTGTGTGTACGGTGTATGTGTGTATCTGTGTGCTGTGTACGGTGTGTGTGTATGTGTGTACGTTGTGTGTGTGCGTCTCTGGCCTGGAGAAGGGAGAATGGAGAACATGACCTGGAATGATTCCAGCGCACGCCATCCTGCAAGCGAGGGGCTTCATACCAATGCGGAGGACCGTCGAGGTCGTGGTAGACGCGCATAGCCGTTGCACGATCGACAGCCGCAAGCCGCACCACGACCCCGCGTCACCGTCGACCAGCCGACCCACCGGGCCTGGAGGATGCCGCCGTGGCGATGCCATGCACGTCCAGCGCCACCGCGCCAACGGTGCCGAAATACTTGCCCTTCAGGTCCTGCGGATCGACCTCGCCCGCCTGCGCTTCGGCTTGCTCGCCGCTCGCGTCCGCCCGCCAGCTGCTCGTAGCGCGTCTCGGGTAATGGAACGACAGTCGGCGCAGGACTGGCGGGAGGCCCGGCAGCAACACGCCATCGACGACGTGGATCACGCCGTTCGACTGCTTGACATCGGCGATGGTGATCTGGGCCTTGCCGCCCTTGGCGTCGGTGACATACCATTGCGGGCGCCGCCAGGGTTCGGGATTGAAAGCATCGGCTGAGTTTTTTCGCGGTGGTTCTGCGGCGAGAGTTCTGGGGCGTTGGGGGGGTACCTCAAGAAGCCGGGCGTGATGCGTGCTGTTGACGGCGCGCACGTCTCCCGCACGTCCGTCTGCCGGCCTCAGTGACGTCAGGTTGCGTCACACCAATGGACTGAGCCGTCCAGACTGCATTTCCCCAAAAGGAAATTATAAGTACCCTCGCCGCTGACCTGTGAGAGCTCTGTGTACTCGAGCATGCGCTCCACGCTGGTCATGGCGTTCTCCACCTCAGCGGTCATATCGCAGCCACCTGCTGGGGGATGGCGCGATAGTGGAGCATGAGCAGGTCCCATTTCTCGACGTCGGCGGGGGATGAAGAGGTAGAGACTGGTACGCATGCTGTACATGGGGCTCACCAGCGTGGCCTCCGAATGAAATGCGCCTCCCAAGTGTCAAGGATGCGTCAATCAGGAACGCCGTCAGCGGCAAGAGCAGCAGCCACGGTTCTGTGGTGCCGATCCGGCGTTCCTAGCGCGCCGCGCCTTTAGCTGCTGTTCGTCATCCCCGGCGGCTCCCCATCGTCCCCAACCGCCGACCTCCCCACCGCGGCATGAGTGCAATGCAGCGTGCCCCCGATACGCCGCGCCGCTCACCACTGCAGCATGCCGGTGAGCTGCAGCACCTGCGTCAGCGCAAGCGCGAGGATGGCGGCGCTGATGCGGTCGCGGATGGCCATGGCCAGGAAGACCCCCGCGGCCAGGGTGACGGCGGCGATGACGTCGAGGCGGAAGCCGACCCAGCGGGAGGTGCTCAGGAAGGCGTACCGCCGGGGGGAGGATGATATTGTAGGCGTAGGGAGCGGATGAGGTGTTGCGTGCGAGTGTTTGTTTGGGTATGGGAGGTATATGCTCATGTAGATTGTGTGCTTTGTCATAGTGTACAACATTGGTGTATATGCACGCGCGCAGAAGGGTGTCTCGTGCTTGCATGCAAATGGAGGGTGCAATGTGATCGTCCTTGGTCCTTGCAAGCATCAGCCACAAAGGTGACGCCCAAATCGAGCATGATCCATTTGCCGTCGCAGCCGTACAGATTGGCGTTCATCCCGATCTCGCCCGAACCGCCGAGCGCGAGAAAAAGCAGCTCCTTGCCTGGAGTGGTCATATTGTCTGCTTCCGTTGGTTATAAAGGTGCATCAACCCGTTGAGCGTGAGGTCGGGTTCGATGCGGTCGAACAGATGCTGCCGTCCTGAACGCGCGGATGGTGGGCAGGCCCTCTGAGGGTGGCGCTGAAGGAGGCGTACAAGGTGCAGCGTCGTGATGGCCTGCCGGCCTGGTTGACCTCGCGCGACCTCGACACGACGGGGCAGACGGCAAGTCCGACTGGATGCGGACCGTGCTGGAAAATAACGAGGCCTGCGTGCCGGATGATATTGCGGGCGGCGTCATCGCGTTGATCGAAGGTATGATGGTTGCGGGACACAGCGCTCTGCGCACCCTGCCGATGCAGAGTCGGCGGAGCATCGAGTTGCCCACGCTGCTGCAGGGCCGACCGACGAAACAAGAGCACATCGCTAACCCCCAGAAAGAAGAGGCGAGCGATCCCATCGTCAGCGCCCAGGCCGAGGACGAAAAGCAGCAGCTTGAACGGCATCGATATGATCGTCGGCGACAACATCATCATCCCGAGCGACATCAGCGCCGACGCGACGATCAGGTCGATGACGAGGAAGGGCAGGAAGATGAGGAAGCCGATCTGGAACGCGGTCTTGAGTTCGCTGGTGACGAAGGCGGGCAAGCGTCGGGACAGGCAAGGCCTTCGGGCTCGCATAGGTCGGCGCTGAGGTCGGCGCTTTCGCGATCTTGGCGAACATCATCAGGACCGAGTTGACGCAGGACTGTAACTTGAAGCGTTTGGACCCGTTTGCTGCAGACGCCTTATTAAACGGGACGTGGCTATGTCCATGGCCACGCCTGTGCAAAAGGCAAGTCGTCTCCTCGCCTCCGTACATGCATGAGGCGGCTTCCCTGGCCAGGCCTGCATCCGACCGCTTCCCTCCACTGCCGTGCACTCCATCAGTCGGGTCCTTGCGCAACGCCTCGAAGTTCTGCGGCGGCATCGCCCCTGAACCCGGTCTTTTCGCTCTCCCCCATCACCCCAATGTCAATTTACTCTTGTCACAACACCCATTTTCCTGACCAGCAGCCCCATTCCGATAACGTAGAAAATGTACAATCACCCCAAAACACCAAACTGATCTGGAGGACAGAAACACCGACCAATACCCCCTCATCAATATTACATTCCTTTGCGTATAAGCACCTACCAGTAGGTAGATTAGCCCCCAAA
>NNCB01001464.1:0-10721 GCA_002317545.1 Scenedesmus quadricauda | reverse complement strand
ACCTCATCAAAAGAGCGCATGCGGGTGATTGAGATCGTGAGTGCTGGCCCTGTTGGTATCACTGGGGCGAGTATCCTCTGGTGCAGTCGAACCCGCATGCCCTTTACCTGCCTCAAGGCGCTGCGACACTGATGGCGTACCTGTCCGTGTGGTCTGGTGGAAGTACCGGCACGATCAGGGCGATGAGCCCCGGCGCTACGGATTGGAGGCCTGGGTCGAAATCTCCACGCAACTTGTCGTTCGGGCTTGGCGGATCTTTCAAGACCGGGGATTTCGCGAAATGGCGACGAACCTCTTCCACCATTTTCATGGCCGCCCGGCCCACCGCCGCAATGGCCAGCGACGAGAATTAGTAATCAGCCCCACGAAGAGTCCGAGCAGAAGTTTGGCGCAAACGCGTGCCGCTGTAAAGCCACCTTTGCCTGCCGGGGGGCCTTGTCTTCAGTGCATCGGCGACGTACGCACCGCCCAATAGGCCAGATAGAGCAAGTGCGGTGGCACACATCTGGCCTGAGTGCAACGGCTACATAGACTCAAGTGCAATGCCAATGACTGGCATATCAGCCCACACCAACAGGTTGCGAACTGGTCGCATTGACAGGCTGTCCCAGCAGAGAAAATCAGGGTCAAAGCGGCTCGTCAACAGTGCAATACGCTGTGCAAATCTGCTCGTCAAACACTCACCATTTCGGCGTCATAGAAGGCCCTGTCCATGGCGAATACTGCAGGATGGTCTGGGTGGCGCACGCCGACCCAAAGGGCTTGAAGCACACAGAGGACATTCGTCGCGTTTGCCTCCTCAAACGCCATCAAAGCAACGGCCTAGAGTGTCTTCCAATCCCGGCAGCGGCCGGAAAACGGAGCCAAGGCCATGAGGAATTGCTGCATCTGGATGCCAGCGTACTGGGTGACCATTCGGTCACCCGTCAACTCACTGGGGCCATCGTCGCACGTTGGCAAGCCCACGTCCCCGGGCTAGGTCAGTGCACGCACCTGCGACCTGCTCCCATCCCGTTCTGCGCGCATGCGTGCCGTTGGGAGGAATGCGCTGCGTGGAGCGATGGACTCGCGCCTGAGCGCACCCGTTATCGCATCCACCTCCGCCTGAATGTCGAAAAGCAGCCGTATGTTGGCCTCCGTCACGATGCTCGGCAGGCCGCTCTGGGTGACGTACTTGCTGGCTGAGTCAGCAGTCGTCGTAAGGATCAGCTGCTCTACGCGGTAGACGGGGCCGAACGAGGCCTCGTCCGCCATGTCGCGCGCGGCCTGCGGACGCCGGACGGTCGGGAGCGGCGGGGCATGGGCGGGAACGACAGGCGGCGAGAGCACGCCCGAACGCTCGTTCTCGCTCTTGTTGAGCAGTGGGCGCCGCCTAGTCCAAGGTCCCCAGCAGACGGCCATAGCGCGATCCGGGACGGACGATGGGCGGCCATGCGGCGCCGACGGCGACGGCCGACCCCGTGGCAAGCTGCCGGTACCTTCCCGCGCAATGTCGGACAGGTGCCGATCCAGTAGCATCAGAGAGTCCGTCTCCAGCCGGAACTCGAGCTGGCCGAACAGGCTGAACGCGATGAACAGGCGCCCGCTGCGATGCGTGAGCGGTCGGTGCCGACAGCTCGCCCTGCGCGAAAGCGGAGATCAGGTCCGACTTCTGGGCATAATCGCGGTCGTTACGCGTGTCGCCGAGCGCGTTGAAAGGCGCGCCGAGGGCAAGGAAGGTCGCGTTGAAGCGGGTAACCAGCCTGCACATGCGAGCTGGAGTGCTGCGGACGATATAGTTGAACGTCTCGCCGCCCGGCGACGTCAGGCGAAGCATGGTCAGCGCAGATCAAGGCGAGCAATCACCAGCATCCCGACCACGACACCGACGTCTGGCCGCGCTAAAATCCACGACGCCAGCCGACCGGTTTAGCCGCGCCGCCCGATCTGCATATGACATGCCGCCTTGCCGGGCTGATAACGCACCACCTCGTAACCAAGCGCATCAAAATCGAGCCCGGCGAACAGGGATTCGCCGCGGCCGAGCAGGCAGGGCGAAATCGCCAGCCGCCCGCGGCGCCGCTGGAGAGCGGCAGGCCGTCCTCCTCCTCTTGAATCGCCGCCAGCAGCGGCTCGGTGGGGCCTTGAGTTGTCGTGGGCGCGGCCGCACACAGATCAGGGGGGACGGGCGGGAGCAGCGGCAAAGGGTCGAGCAGCGGCGACGCTTGCCACGTGGGTACCAAAAAAACCTCTTTTTTAAGTCAAACAATATTGCTTAGGAGGCCTCTACTAACGCTACTAGTGGTACTTCTGGGTCTATCCCAAGCCCCGGCCCAAGGCGTAGAAGGGGCGGCTCCGTGCTCGAGCAAAGCCTGCGGGATCCACTGTAGAAACCGCTGGCTTCAGTCACGCCCGGCCTCATCGAAGAGCCGCGCCTCCCTATCTTGCAATTCCCGCAGCCGCCGGCGGAACTTGAGCTTCCGCATCAGGGCGAGCCCGGCGAACATCGAGACGAGGAAGAAGTAGATGTACCCCGCGCTCATCATGAAGATCGGCTCGCCGGCGGTCTCGCCCGGGCGGCGGCTGTAGGGGCAGGATCCAGGAGTTAGGGCGGCGCGGGTCGTTCATGTTTTTTTTGGGGGGGGGGGCTCGAGCGGGGCGCGAGACAGCACCCAATGTCTGACGTAATAGCGCCACCGCAGCGACACGCACATCAGCTGTACAACCGTACTTGGCCGGGCGAATCTCCCCTTGCCGCCACCCCGCTTGCTCCGTCGTTCGATCAGTCGTCGCCCAGCATCGCGCATCCTGGCGCCGCCGGGCAGTCCGCGCACGAGCACGTCAGCGCCGCGTCGCCGCACGACGGCAGCGCCCCCCGCGCGGGCGAGATCCCCTCTGGCGGCCCCCCGCCTTCCGCGCCGGGCGACGACGCGTTGGGGTTGAAGTTCAGCTGGAAAGGCGAGCCCACAGGCGGGCACGTTTGTCCTTGACTTCCCCCAGAAAATCCAGCCAGGCCTGGGGCGTCTTCGCGCCGCCGCCGATGAACGTCATAGCGGGAAGATTCGCGGCGCCGAATTTGTCGTCCTGGGCAGAAGGGATGGCGGCAGCGCAAGCGGGACGGCGGCGGCGGCGCGGGTGCGTTTGCGGGGGCGTGCGATTTACGTCGGCGGCCGCTGCGACCCGGGCCCGTGCATGTCGTGCACCCGCAGCTGTGGGGCCGCGCCGCTGGCAGAGCGCGCGCCCCGAAGCCGAGGCGCTGCGATCCGAATAGTCCGGGATGATTGGAGTGCACGTGAACGCCGCATCGGCGCGGCCGATGCTTCTGGCAGCAAGCGTGCTGTGGACGCCGCACCGCGTCCACGGCCCAATCAGCGTGGCTCGCATCACAAGACACGCAGGAGGGCTGCAGCCGCCGTCGCTGTGCTGTTCCCAGCTTATCAGAGAAATCGACCTTGCATGAGTCATCGAGGGACCGTGACAGCCCGTCATCCAGCCACACAGCCACCTCCTTCACGACCGTCGCGTTGGTGTCGGCCGCCGCCTGTAGGTGCGGCCCATTAGTAAACGTCGCCTGGTCCGGCGAGAGGCAGCAGGCACCAGGTGGTGCCGAAATGGTGCAAGCACGCGTCCCACGACGATGACGGCAGCGTACGTTGTCGTCTGCCGGCGCAAGCGGGCGTGGGGGAGAGGGACAGGTTGGAACTGTCGGGGTGCAGGAGTGCAAACACAGCGCAGTTTGCCTTGCCAGCCTGCACCTTCAGCCGTGGCAGCAGAGGGAGAGGCGGCGGCGACGGCGACAGCAGCGGGAGCACCAGCGGTAGCAGCAGCGGGTGCAGCAACGGCGGCGGCTGCAGCGTGTGAACGGGGCATGCTTGCTGCGGCGTCTGTGCTGCCCCTGTCCGCGTCACGCGAGCCCAGGACACGCAGCTGCTCAAGCGGCACTCGCGCTGGACGCCAGCACCTCGACCTGCTTGGGGCGTGCAGCAGCAGGTGCCATTCATGCCGCCCAGCTCCGACCAGAGCGTCGGGCATGTAGCCGCAGCGTGAGCGCTAGCTCGCCCGTTGGCGACACCGCGCGCGTGTTGTTCGCGCAGTTGAGCGTATCGCCGTCGGCGCGGTGGCCGCAGACGTCGTACATGGCGCAGATCCTGGCTCATGCTTTTCTGTCGGCCAAGCGCGATTGTCTCTCAGTCACCGGCATGCAATGCCAAGCCGGCGATAGCCTTATGTGGGCGTCCCGATGCTGCATTACAAGCTATATGCATGTCCAAATGTCCCGATCGAACCTAGGCGCCCGGCGCGAGCATCGACCTCCTGCTCTCGACCGACCAATTTGTCGACGTAACTGAAAGCCAAGGAATTCGACTCGATTACAATGAGATTGTGTGACTCGATCGGGGTTCAGACACGGGGCTTCGGGGCGGGGCGCAGGTATCAGTGACGAGTGCAGTGACACAGCAGGCAGGGCGGGCAGGCGGACCAGAAGCATGGCGCCGAGGGTGGACGAAAGCCAAGCTTGGCTTTGCATTTCAGCGCAATGCTATTAGGCGGCGCAGGATGTTCGCAAGGCGCTTGCGCCAAATGCCAAATGTGCTATCAGGGATCCGGGTGGCAGGGTGCGCCTCTCACCGCCACAACCTCTACATTGGTCAGGCTTTCACCACTGCCCCTGCCGCCCCTGCCGCGAGCGCCCCGCATGCCAGCGGCTGGCTGGATACTTCGACACCTTGTGGTTCACAGCGCCCGCGGCACCACCAGCGCCGGAGGGACGGCATGTCGGCACGGAGCGGGGGAGGAGGGGCTGGAGCCGCCTCAGCGCTCGTTGAGATAGTAGCGGTCGGTCAGGCAGTGTCGCGGGTTCAAACGAGTGAGATGGCTGCTCGAATGCTCGTCCAGGTGCTTGCTCATCGCTGCTGCCCGCGCGGCGCTTTGCCGTGCGCGGCGCAAGCGCTGGCATGCAGCCCCGGGCTCAGCGCGAACTGCAAGTGCGCACAGCAGGGCGCCCATGCCCCCCAGGACGCCGCGCACGCAGCCAGCCAGCATGAGCATCGCGCCGGCAGCACCGCGACCGCGGCCAGGCTGTCCGGCATCTTGCGGCACGTCCAGTCGTGCCCCCCTGTCGCGGATCGCAAGCTCTCGCTGTGCGATGCAGCCGACCTGCGGCGACGGCGGGTAGAGCCCACCCGGCTCCCCAGACAGCTCCAGCGGCGCAGATCTGCGCTGGCCCGAACCTCGCGCCCGCGGTCCGGCGCAGGTCGATCGTCCAGATGCGTCAGCTGCGTCAGGGCGGCTGTGGACCGCGCACGCAGACGTCTGACGTCGTCGGTGATGGCCGGCGCCGAGGGATGTGCGGGTGCCGGCGTTCCAGTCTTGTCGCTGATCGCATTCGCGACATCGTCGAAGCCAAACAGGCCGTGCATCGGTGCCGCAGCTCCGGCAAGTCGTGCAGGGTCAGAGAAAGAGACCGGAGCGAGCAATGTCGAGCACAGATGAAATTCGGAGATGCTGCGCAATTCGAAATCTGCAGGCAATGAGGGTTTAGGGTATAGGTTCGGGTTCTGCCCCGAGGTGCAATGGAAGGTCAATATTGAGGTATGGATTAGCCGGCTGTGCGGCGGCAGCAGCAGGCCCTGTGCAATCATGACTCCTGCGCATGCATGCGCGCATGCTTACGTCTAACACACCTTGAGGCTGGGGATGGATCAACGCAAATGTCGAGCGGGCCAGTGACCTCGGCAATGCACAAACGCTCCAGCGCCGCAGAGACGGTGGTATCCTGAGGTTCGCCCCCTTGTCGCCGCGCTGGAGCGTGAAGGACTCAAGCTTGGAATTGTGCGGGCACAACTGGAATTCCTCGATGAAGGTCGTGAAGAGGTCCCGGTAGACCCCGAGCTCTTGCAGTGCTGGGAGCGCGCTCTCCAGCAGCTGCAGCGCGCGGGGCGAGGGATCATGCTCTGCGAGCAAGTCGCGTGATGCCGCGCCACGCGCTGCTCGGGAAAGCGATGGCGTCGGCGATGATGTCGAGTGCGTCGGTGATCGCCAGCGCACAGCAGCCGCAGGTGCCGCACACCGCTGGCGGTCGCGCGATCGACGTTACGCATGGAGCGTCGAAATCCAGGCGGCAGGCGAGGCGCTGCGCCATGCTTTGACGTAGATGCGTCACCTCGACCTCGATCGTGATACTTGATTGCGTGGAAACACCTTGAGGCTTTCTCAAGGTCCTTCGGGCGCACGCGAATGGCTGGCCGCAGCGCGCCGCTCCAAAGCGCCAGGCGCTGCATGCAAGCCGGGCCGCCGAGAGCTCGCTGGCGCCCAGGCGAGTATTATCGTCCGTGAAGTTGTCAGGCACCAGACCACCTGCGGCGCGCGTATGATTTTGTTGGTCAGGCCAGCTGAGCTTCGAATGGACGGTCATGTGAGGTCGCGACCGCCCATCAAGGTGTCGGACCTGGATCGCAGTGACATCTTCGCATTTTATTGCGCGCGCGTTAGGCTATCCGGCGCGTGTGTACGAGAAACTCGTTCTTGTGTTTGACCAGGGCCCCGAGCCCGGTCGGTATATTTAACCAATCTTTTTTCATAAAATTTTAAAGACAGACAGGGCATATAGCCCCTTGTATCGTTTGAGACACGTTCAATTTCAAAAATATGGATGCTGCTAAGCGTATTGCTGGTATCATTAACGAGTAGGGCACAAATTTCAATCTACCGCACCCTGCGAGTGATTTGACACCAGGCGGACAAGTTCGTCTTCTTGTCCAGAAACTGCGTAAACGATGGAAGAAAAGTAATCCCAGAAGTCCATGCGGTGTTGAATGCTGCATTCATCTGACCCTCCCCACCACCGACGTGACCTTTTTTCGAGAAACAGTGTAACGCTTGTAACTCTTGATGGTTTAGACTACCCTACCCGGAACATCAACGTAGGAGTAGAAGGCGGTACTGCGTAGCCTGCAGTTGCCACAGCAATGACCAAGGCGGGGCATGCACCAAGCGTTGCCCCTGCATTCAGCGCTCGTCCGGACACTGCGTAGCCCCGGTCGACTTGGGAGTCACGAAATGCCGCACAGCGGACTGTGATCGTCGTGCGCCTGAAACGCCCGGTATCGTCGCCGTTTCTGCTGAGAGTCGTTCGGCGTGATCGTGACGGCCGTGGGCGGGCATGTTGAGTTCCGGTGCGGGCTAGATGGACACGTAAGCCAATGCTCAACTGTATGCTATGGCATCATGAAGGGCATGTTTCGCAACGACAGATGTTGATACCTGAATCTGCTACTTGTCCAGCAGCATCGTACCTGTGCGACAAAACTGCCAGTCGAGATACAACCTACACAACAAATCAAAGAGAACTTTTCTAAAAGAGAGTTCGTAATAGAAATCACACAGCAGACCAATACCGGTATGACTTTCACCAACTATGCTTCTTTCCAGTTGGTCAATAATGCCTTGCAGCCTGATGGCACCGTTCCAGGTCAATCACAGGACGTACACCTGCACGTCGTGGCGGAGAGGTTGCCGGTGAGACGAGTGTCGCGAGCAGCCAATGCTGCAAACGTCAACGCCCAGCAGCCCGTGCACGCACAGCTCAGCGCAGCGACAGCACGCCACCATCGTCACGTGTTGGGCGGCTTAGTAATCAGTGAATATGCATTTCGAGGCGCCCGTCTGATGACCAATGATTGGTGCGGCTCCCGGGCACAGCGGTGGCAGTCGATGCTTTTGCCGTCCGCAACGCACCGCATGGCGAAAACGCATCGCAAGTCTCCTTCTGCCCCTCGGCATTCAGGCTAGGGGGAGGATGCCGCCAATGCAAGCCGCGGCACACCGCCCCCAGGCGGCCCCTGTCCGCCGCAAAGTGCAGCGCGCTGCACCCAGTCTCGGGGTCTTGGGAGTTGATGCCCTCGCCGACGCCGCCGCCATCGCCGCCGCCGCCGCCGCTGCTTTCCAGCGCGACGAGCGCCGCTGTCAGAGCCGCCTCGTCGGCGCCGCTGGCCGCCAGCTCCCGCAAGCTCTCCGCCGCCGCAGCCGCCGCAGCCCCTGGGGCCCCCGGCGCGGCTGCCGCTGCGCCGCCGCCGCCGCCACCGCTAGGGCGCTTTGCAGGAGACGCCAAGTCGGCCGGGAAAGCATCGGCTCATGCTGGCCCCCCAAGGCCGCCGCCAGTGGGGTCGCGCCGCCCCCTTCGCCGCCGTCGGGGTCGGGCTGCCGAGGCAGGCGTTCGCGAGCGCTGTGTCCCTGCCATCGCGGATGCGCTGTCTTGCCGACGAAGCGCGGCCAACGCGGCCTGCAGAGGGCGGGGCTGGAATAGGTAAGGCCGCCGCCATAGCGTGAGGGGCGCGTTTGCAAGCGAGCGATCGACCGGATGCGGGGTGCCGACGTCGTGCCAATATGGGCTGCTGCGAAGCGGTGGGCCGCGATGCCACTCTGCACCTGCCACTGAGCCCCGACTTCTGAGATCGGACTAGGGTCAAAAGCTTCAGGGGGCGCCAAATTGCTACGCGCCCGCGTACATGTCCGCTCTCGATCTGCGCGGCTTGCTCTATGTCCGCTTTTGCCGACTTCGCGCCAAAACCGCCTGCCCGTAATCGGCCACGGGTTGACGATGAGCGCATCGGATTGATGATCGGCTGGCGAGCGTTGTTCAGGAGGCGTTGGCGGCCCAGTAACAGATTTCTCCAGCCAACGCCTTGCGCTGCGCCTGCTCGGTGGTCAGCAGTTCAGCGTCTCGTTCAGGGCCTGAACTTCGGGATTGTCCGCTCGACGATTTCCGCGAGGAACGCGTCCGCGTCCGCTTCAACGAGATCGACGGGCAGAATATCGTCTTCAACGGCAATTATCTGGTCTACGCCGACATATGGCTCACGGAATATTTTCGCGCGCTCGGCGAAGGCAGCAGCCGGGACTCGTCATTCAATATGACACAATATTACAGCGGAAACGCATTGCGAGAATCGATTATCATGCGCCAGCGCCTCACGGCTGACGCTGATCAGGGCGTATCTCGACGCTGCGCTATAATTTCAAAACGGGACGACACAGGCAAAAAGGGAGAAAAACCAAAGCAACGATGAGGAAAATCTTGCGCCCGGGACATGACTTTCAAGGATATGGCGCGCGACCTTGCGAATGACTTTGCTGTCGTCAACGACCAGACAGGATTTCGACATCAAATTTACTCCAGCCCCCGGTAATAGGGGCATGTTAAGCCGAAGGGGTATTCAGCCCGTTAATGAACGGCAGGAATCACGCAGCATTTAGCACCGGCAAGGTTATGAAATGCGACGGGTCGACGACGAGCAGCGACGCACCGTCATGTTCGATCTGTCGGACGGCGAAGGGCAGAATTGTAACACGCACGCAAGCGTAACAGGATCAATGCGGTGATCCCTTTGGTGCCGGTATCATGTACTATGAATGAGAGCCCACTCTGAGAAATAGCATTGATCAATTGGAAGATACCTGGCGCAGCATTATGCTGAACAACGGTAGCGTGCAGCACCTGGAAGAGTTGACGCAGCAAGAATTACTTGCAAACCGTTCAGGAGCAGACTGGCTTTTACGACGCTGACGAATTGGCACAGGCGACACCGCCGTGCAGCGCAGGCTGACGCCGCACACCACCACAGGCGCTCAGACGGTACAGAGAAAGCAGAGAGGCATGGAGGCTACCATGAACCTTCAACAGCCGGTGGCAGCGAGCACCAGCCAGCAGCGGTGGGACGTCAATCGCCGGGCACGGTGACGTGACGCAGCCGCGTCCAGCACCGCCGCCTCGATGCGCCGCGGCCGCGGCGAGCTGCCGCCTCTGGCGACGGCGGCGCGCCGGGCAGCGCTCTCATGGCGAGCGGTCTCCACCTACGAAGAACGGCCGCAGCCGCCGCGGCGGCCGGCTCCAGCACCACGGCGGCAGCCGGGCGTAGCACGTGAGTCGAGTTGGCCGCCGTTCGGTCGCGCATTCGCGCCGAAACGGTGACGTTCCGGTCCCGGTATCGCGATTGTCGACGTTGCCATGCTCGATCTGCTCACCCAGGGCTCCACGCATCAATGCGGCCTCATTTCGCAGCCCCCCCCCAGCCGCCTCCCGCCCTCTCATCTCGCCGCCTCACTGGCATCAGCATCCCCCTTCCCTCACCCAAAGTTTGCGCCTCGCTTGCCCCTCTCGAATCTTCTGCGTACCCCATCCACCCCTTCCTGTCATCGCGCCAGATGCACCCAAGAACTTGAAGCTGCGGGAGCAGTTTGAGGCCCAGGCGATGGGCCTGCAGCCGCGAGCGAGGTTTTCAGGGGCGTCACCATCCACGTCAACGGATACACGGTGCGTAGCCTGCCTGAACCGAGCTCGGTGCATGCGGGGCCGGCATGGTGTCGTGCTGCAGTTTGTTTGACGAGTCTGTACGCGTGCACCTGCACGTGTCTGAATCTGCCGGGTGCACACCCAACGGCTTGCTGCATACTACCAGTTTGCATTTTTCAACCTTCACCGAGGAAGTCTCCGGTGTGGTAGCAGTTAATGTTACTGACAATATTTCAGTTCTTTACCAGTTTCTGGAATACATCGGGAAGACTGGCCACTCACACCAGGAATCAAGCAGATCATTGTGCGCTCACGGCGGTCGCCTTTGAGACCTACTTCTCCCGCGCCTGGTGACGCACCTGGTGTACGCCAACGTGCCGCGACAAAGCTCAAGCAGCTCCACGCAAAACACCACCCGCGGGGTGAGGAGACGGAGACCGTCGGCAGACCA
>NNCB01001463.1:0-10724 GCA_002317545.1 Scenedesmus quadricauda | reverse complement strand
AGGTGCAGATCGTTCGAGATGTCACTCCTCCGCCGAGACAACGTGAACATGAAAGCCATAGCCGCGCTGGGGCAGCAGGGCAATCCGAGCGACCGCCCCCAGCGGGCCGGTGCAGTTTCTCCGCCATCGACGTTGAGCAGCCGCGCGAAGAAAAAGCGCCCGGCAGGGCGCGGGACGAGCAGGTCGCGGTTGAGCGCGCTGGTCCAGTCGCCGGTGATCCGGCGGCACCAGATTTCGTCCCCGACAAGCTCCGCGACGTGTTCTATGCACACCGGCGCCGACGCCATCTCCCCCAGGCACCCCGCCGGACAGTCGATGAGTTTTCTGCGCCCGCGTCCGCGCCCAAGCCAGCAGCGCAAGAGGGTGCGAGGGTGGTGGCGGCGGTACCTGGCGGGGCGGCGGGCGCGGGCTCCGCGGTGATGTGGCGGCCGGCAGCTTTCGAGGCTGCGGGGCGTGATGACGTCACACGAATGATCGATCTGCGTTTGGCGAGGCGCCGCTGCTTGCGCCGAGCGGACCCGGGAGCCGGGCGGCGGCCAGGGACAGTGACGATTGTGAGGGGCTTGAGGAGGGGAGGAGGAGGAGGATGTGCGGCGTACAGCGTATAGCGGCAGCGACGGGTGCAGGAGCTGTCGCCAGCGGGACGGGCGGGCCGGCAGCGCAGCAGCTGCTGCTGCAGCAGTGGCAGCAGTGGTGGCCGGAGAGCTTCTGGCGTTCTCGGCAGCGGCGGCTGCCGGGACCGGCGACATCAGAGGGGCAGGGCGGGCGGCAGCAGGAGCAGCAGGAGCAGCAGCAGCAGCAGGAGGAGCAGCAGCAGCAGCAGCAGCAGCAGCAGCAGCAGCAGCAGCAGCAGGAGCAGCTGCAGGCACAGCAGCAGCAACGGCCGGAGCAGCAGGCTCTCAGGCACCGGAAGCGTACAGGCCCAAGTGGAAAGTACAAGGGGGTATGTTGCCGAAACTGAGCGCTGCTGGCAGGTGTGCATCGGCTACAAAGGCAAAAACGCGATGTTCGACATGGCGGCTCGGCGGCGGTCCCGCGGGGACGATGCGGAACGATACGGTGCGGTTGTTGACCCCCCAGGTCGGCGCGACGGGGGCATAGCTGTTCGCCTTGAACCGGCGATAGCTGTTCGCGTGCGGGGCAGAGGCGCCACCTCGTCAACATGCCATCCCGCGGGGGACGGCAGTCCTGCTCTATCTCGCACGAATTTCGCGGCGCGTCGGGACCAAGGTGCGCCGCCTCCGACTGTGGAGCGACCCAGGTCCTTTGACAACCGTCGAGGGCTCCCGCGATACGACGATCGCCGCGCTGCTGCTCTTCGGCGACGCGCGGCCGTATCAACTCGGGCCGAGATGCGGGAAAGCTGGCCCATCGACGCTTCGATAACAATAGCGCTATGGCTAGCCATAGCCGCGATGGCGGCGCGGCGGCTGGCGACACTGCTCGCCGCGCAGCTCGGCAGAAGTCAGAAGCTCGACGACAACCCTCGGCACGCTGCCGCGATCATGGCATGGACGCAGGCCCCACGCCGGCGCTGCCGCCAGGTCCCCGCCGGCCAGGCGTGGGCGGGCGCCCGCGCCCGTGCCTGCACCCAAGGGCGCGCGGGAGGCGCGGGAGGGCGCGGGGGCATCGGTGGCACCCGGCGGCGTGGCGGGAGCGGGCGCCGTGGGGTCGCGGGGAGCGGCAGCTTGCAAGGTTTGCGGGGCGGCTGCGATGTCAGGCATATGAGCATACCCGTTTGGCGGGCGCCGCTGCTTGGGCCGAGCGGACCCCAGATCCAGGTGCAGGGGAGCGGGTGATGTTCATGAGGGCCATGAGGAGGCGGAGGAGGTGCGGCAACCTGCACCAAAGCGGCGGCGGTGGCTGCAAGGGCTGGCGCCAGCGGAAGGGCGGGGCTGGCAGCAGCAGCAGCAGCAGCAGGAGCAGGCGCAGCAGCAGCAGCAGCAGCGCAGCAGCAGCAGCAGCAGGAGCGCAGCAGCAGCAGCAGGTGCAGCAGGAGCAGCAGCGGCAGCACCAGCACCAGCGGCACGCGCAGCAGACCGATGCGCCAATGGCGGCATGCTCGCGCAACATGGCTGGAACAGACGATTTGGCCGGGGTTGTTTGCATCAGAGTATACTAGCCTCTGTACCTAGGTACGGAGTCAAGCCGGCGGGCTTCCAGGCACGAGCTTGCGTTGCAGGGCGGTGCAGGTGCACACCAGGTGGGGCGGTGGCCATCACACAGGGTTCTTTTGGGGACGTGCGGTGGGGCTGAAACTGAGTGAAACTTGAGATTGGGCCAGGCGGTATGGTTCAAGTTTGATTTGGGGCGGCTAGCGCGACGGTCGGGCTCGCACGATGGCCCGCCTTTGCTGTTGTTGGGCGCAAAACGGCTCGTTGCAACCTTTATGCATGCTTTCAGCGGTATCACCACAAATTTCCTGCAGACGCAATCGAACTCATTCCATGTTTGCAAGATGCCTGCTTCATTACGTTGCAGTGGAATGCCACTAGCAGCCAGCCGCGCCCGGTTCGCGGCCTGTTGTTTGCATGATCTTGAGCCGGCTGGCCAAGTCGCGAAATTCCGTCCTGTTCCGCCAATGCTCCTGGTCCCCCCTTGCCTCCAGGAATCGGCAGCGGCGCCGGCGGCGCTGCATGCCCCTTCAGCATCAGCGGTGGCGATCGGGACGATCACTTCCTCGCCAGCCCTGCGCGGCGTCCAGCGGCTGCGCGCCGTTCTCGATGTGGCGCTCGACGTTCTCCACCACCACGATGGCGTCGTCCACGACGATTCCGATCGCAAGCACCAGCCCGAACAGGGTCAACGTGTTGATCGAGAAGCCCAGCAGGTGCAACACCGCGAACGTGCCGACGATGGACACCGGCACCGCCAGCAGCGGGATGATCGCAGCGCAGCAGCAGCAGCAGCAGCAGCAGCAGCAGCAGCGGCGGCGGCGGCGGCAACAGCGGCCGGCCAGCGCATGGCCAGACTCGACACCGCCGGCTGGGCCCGAGGCCAGCGGCGCGGCGGACGCCTTGCAGGTGCTGGCGAGCGCTGCGGCGGCGCTCGCGGCGGAGAGGAGCTTCGTGCAGGGGCCTGAAATTCTGGGAGCCGCAGAGGTTGCCGGGGCGCTGACGTGCACGCCAACGAAGGCGCAGCGTGGCCGAGGCGTCGCTACCAGCAGGCACGCACGGTGCTGCGACGGCAGCGCCCGCAGCGGCAGCGGCAGCGGCAGGGGCACCCGCAGTGGCAGCGGCAGCGGCGCCCGCTGCGGCGGGAGCGACGGCGGCAACGGCGCCTGGGGCTCCGATTGACACGCCTTTCCAGCTGCATCCCTTGCACCGGCTGGGCCAGCAGCGGGACCGGCGCCGGGCCCGACGGCCGTTGAGTTATTTGCAGGTTCGGGTGGGACCGGGGGCAGCGTCCCAGCGGGCGAGGCGGCGGCGGCGCCTGCCTCCGAAGGCGCGGCCAAGGCGCCGGCGGCGGCCGCGGACGGCGGAATCGCAGCGGCAGCAGGGGCCGCGGATGGGTCGGCCGGCGCGCAGGCCGCGACCTTCGGCGGCGCTGCGCCTGCGTCAACGCCAGGCGCGGGAGAGTTGGTGCAGGCGCCGGAGCAGGCCTCGGGGGCGCGAGACGGGGCAGCGCCGCTGCCGGTGCCGCCGTTTCGGCGCGCTGGCGCCGCTCCTGCGCGGCGACCTACGGCTTGCACAGGCTCCGGCGGCTAGCCGAAACAGGCAGACAGCGCAAACCCGCACGCGCCGCGTCGCTGCCGGCGAGCTTGCAGCTGCCGCATCGGCGCCGCCAGTGGATGACAACGGAAGGGATCAGCCCGGCCTGGCGTTCGCTCGAGCGCACCAGCACCGCGAAGGCCAGCGCTAAGTTCACCGAAGTCACCGGGGGCAGGCTTGCCCGAAGGGGTGCTCCAGGCGTGGCACAAGCAGCGCCGCCGCCTCGCCCTCGGCGGCGGCTGCGGCCACGCCAGGGCAAGGCGGGCGGGAGCCGCGGTCGCGACGGCGGCGGAAGAAATGGATTGGGAAGACGAGCGGGGTCGGGAGGAGGGCGACGCGATCATGCCACGTGATGGTGATGAGGGTTTGGCAGAACTGATGATGGCTGCCGCGCCCGGCTGCTTCGACGCCGCCATAGGCAGCGACGGCGAGGAGGGCAGCCCGGCCGTCGCCGGCGCCGGCGCCGGCAGGTGTGGCGGCTACGAGGGCGGGGATGAGGGCAGCGGCCGCGGCGAGGGTGGGTGTGGCTTTGGGCCGGAGCGCTGGCTGCCTGGCGAGCAGACCTCCCCGATCCGCTCGCGTTCGGCACCCCGACGCTTGGTTGCGTGCAGCCGCTGGGGCACAGTGACGAGAGCACTGCAGACAGGTGGGGGCATGGCTCGGTCGGCAGCCCCGAGGCGCGGTCTCATGGTGTGGGCGAAGGCGATGGCTCGACAGGGGTTCATTCGCCGAGCTCGAGATATCTGCACGAAACCGCCTGCGTCCCGCCAGACGATTGCTGTTTTCGGCAGCGACTGCCGGGCCGACGCCGCAGGGGCGGACATGTCTGTGTCCAAAGACGAAGTCGCGCGCCCAGCCGGGATCCAAGCAGCGCCGGTGGGACGGCGGCGGCGATGGTGGCGCCGGCGGCGGGAGCTGCACCCCTCGTCGACGGGCAGCTGCCTGCAGTCGCTGCGCCGGGAGCGGCGCCGGCGGCGGCGCCGCCCGCAGGGCCGCTAGTGCCGGCCGCCGCAAGCGGGTCCGGCGTGCGGCATCGTCGCGTCGGGCTCGTTGATGCGGCGATTACGCCGTTCAGGGCGCATCGCGTGCGCCAGAAGCCGCCGCCGCGCCATCCCCGTCGCCGCTCGCCGCGAGTGCGCCGGCGTCCCAGGTCGTTGCGCCTCCGCGGCCCCGACGACGGCGCCTGCGCCTATTCCCACGCGCCCGGCGGCTGGTGCCAGACTGCGGGCCCCAGCCGCCTCGAATCCGCTGCAGCGGCTGGCGCTGCGCAATGTCCCCATCCCGCCTGTGGCCGACGGCGAGGCCGCGCTCGCGTGCGCCGCCGCGATGGCGGCGGCTGAGGCGCGCCACGCCGCCGACGCGATCAAGCTGCCCGCGGCGCGCTGGGGCGCCGCGCTCGGCGCCAGCTCCGGGCCGCGGGACTGCAACAAGGTGCCGGCGCTGCTACTGGTAGCGCCGCATCCGCTTCTAGTGGAACGGGAGGCTGCGAGTGCTGACTAAGTTCCGAGATCAGGCGCGCTGCGCCCAGCGGGACGTGCCTGCAGTGGAGCTGTGGATGCGTCGGCGGCCACGTGACGCTGTGGGAGGGCGGAACGCTGGTTGCCGCCGTCACTCGAAGTGCGGACAGATGGCAATTCGTTATCCGGCTGATGCCAAACCGCAAGGAGCTTGCGGGTCCTGCGCAACTTGATGAGGGCTTCGTGATCGATACCTAGTATTGCCAGAACGTCTGCCTCCAGCAGATAGTCTCTCGCGAGTTCCGCGCGACGCCGTGCAGCGGCGGCTTCCAGAGACTCGGCATCCCATAGTGGTGGATCATTCTCTTGCGTCAGCGGGTCGACTCCTCGACTCAGAGCTTCAAGTTTGCCCCGACGTCGTCACTGATTCTGATTCGGTACGCCATCGATGTACCGCATCCCCTAATCGTCACGATTGAACGAGAGTCGATCAAAATATGATCCGCACTCGGGGCAGATCACGTTCTATACACTTGGGCCGCACTTCTCAACAGGCTCTGTACATGCGTTGCGCGCTGCGTGCTTTTGGAAAGGGCGTTTGCGCGCTGCCCAGCGCCGCTCGCGCGTGGGATGGCATCGGCCCCAAGCAAGCACCCTCACTCTGTGGCTCTGCCCTTCCGACCACTCACTGCAGACTTGCTTGTTGGCTGCACATAACAAAGATGGCGACATGCCATAAAGCTACCTCTCCCCAGGCCCTGGCCACTGCTGTGTCACCTGCGTGTCCCTTCCCCTCTCATCTCCTCCCCGCGTCATCGCCCCTCTGCTGATGACGGCAGCCGACGTCACCACAACCGACTGTGCACATAACACCTGCCGGCCTTGGCGGCGCCCGAGCCGTGCGACCGCCTGGCAGATAGTCTCTCGCACGGCTTTGTACATGCCTTTCAAGCCACAGGTCACGGCGAAGCCTTTCGACGTGCTGATATTAGCGTTGTGTGCCAGTCCTCGCGTTCTGCCACACATACCAGGTGCCGTTCGGGTCGAACGAATGCAGCGTGTAGGGACCGATGGAGACGGGTGGATTGCGGCGCAGGTGCACCATGCGAGATCCTTGAGATTTGCGGTCGCAGCTTCCGCAGCGCCGCGTCTGCCCCTGTACAGCGCTTGGAAACGCCCATCCTGCTCGAGCAAACGACCATATTTGTGACGCAAAAAACGGCACTTTCTTCACAAAAAGGGGGCGCGTGGACCAGGAAATCACGCCGGCAGGGCGCCTGCGCACCGGCGCGGGCGACGCTGACAGGGCCAACCCAGGATCAACGCGCTGCATCGCGACTCAGGGCCCGAGTGTCGGCGCAGCCGCGATGCGGTGCACGAGCTTTCGGGCCCGGCGCGGCGCATCTTCCGGTGGGCTGCCGGCGGCGCAAACCGCAGCCGATTTGGGTTGATAGCGCGCCGCGTGGAAGAGAGATATGCGGGGTCTGGCCGAGCTCAAGCCCCTGGACCGCTACGCAGCTTGCTGGCTGAGCGAAGGCTAGTGTGGCCAAGGCGGCCTAGATCTTCAAGACCAGATCTCGGGTAACAATGGAACTACGTGCCGAATGCCCCCGGGCAGATCATTTGAAGTGCGGACAGCTGGGCGTCGTAGCAGGGGTGCATTGCGCCGCACATGGCGGTCCCAGTGGGTGAAGTAGGACTGGGGTGTGCGAGGGTGAGGGGGTAGCGGCCTTTTTGAGCGGTTAGGAGGAGCGCGGCGTTTGGCCAATGGTCTGCATTTGATTTTGTCAAAGTCGGAGACCAGAAATGTGCGTTTTAGAGGTCACGCCTGGACTCGCATCGCGAGGATTAAAGATCCGGATAAACAGCGACCGTCCGATACAGCAACAAGGTCGCGCACGGCCACACCCGATGGCACGGCAAATGACATTGCATGTGCATGCAACACGCTTTGAGGGCGTGCGCAGCGCGCGCGCCTGCGTGACACAATACGACAAGTCACAGCCAAGAAACGAATTTCATTTATGACATACAAACATCACATGCAAGTGTGCGATGCGTGTGCGCACCGCCTGCGTCTGCACATCCCCCCACGCACGAACACAAACACACAGAGACACGACACACAAACATGCACGCACCTCAAATGCTCGAGGGAAGCGGTGGTGCATGTCATGGTGCTGCACAGTGTTGATGCCCCACCAGCCCCGCGGCCCCGCCACCAGCACCGACACCAGGCCCTCAATCGTGGGGATGAAGGAAGACATCCCGCTGCCCCGGTCGGTGACCGCTATCGCGACGCCATTCCCATTTCGCCGGGCCTCGACACGAACCGGCGCGGCACCATGGCGGACGGCATTGGCAACAAGATTGGCGACTGCACGCGAGAGGGCGTGCGGCCTGGTTCGAACTTCGAGGCCTGCCTCCACCTCGAGGTCGATAGCACCAGCCGAACCGCTGTCGGCAACGACTTGCGCCAGGAGCGGAGAGATCTCGACTATCTGGATCTCCTCTGTGTCGAAGCTGCCCGCAAAGTCGAGAAATTGGCCAAGCATGGCCTCGATCCTGTCGACCTGCCGAACCGCGCTCAGCTGCAATTCGGGGTCGCCTCGCATCATTTCGAGCGAGAGGCGCAATCGTGTGAGCGGCGTTCGCAAATCGTAGATGCGGTGCAGCCCCAAGTGCATGGGGAACATCAGGGCAGCAGCAGCTCGTTGGCGAAGACCAGCAGCGCCTCGGCCACGTGGAAGGCATAGCCGGTGAACGCGCTGGGAGCGCGAGATCTGGGGGAAGGGGAGGGGGTGCAGCCGGCAGGCGGGCGGGCGGTGGTCGGCGTAACCAGGCGGGTGTGTCTTGTCGCTGTGACCAGGAGGTCACGTGTGCTGTTGTGATGCTATGCGGGCCCATATCGAGCGTGTGGAGAGCGTTGGTGGGTGGAGGGCGTGCGCACCCTGAATTGTGTGCGGGTGCACGTGTGCGAGTGCAAGCATGCAAGATCTGTGCATGCGTGCGAGCAAGAGCATGTACCAGCGCGTGTCACGCCTGGATAGGGGGTTCGAGGATGCAGTGGGCCGGCCAAGCACGGACAAGGACCGGATGGGCGATGGGGTGCAGCAGGGGCAGGAATGACACACGGCAAGCCCCGCACGCGCTCGACCGGATCGGAAGCTGGCGTCGCCGCCCAGGCCGTCGGCGGACGGCTGTCGCCTGTGGTGCTGCCGTGGGCGATGCGGAACAGTGCGGGCCGGTGCATCCAGCGGTGCGTCCAGTAAAACCAGGTGTCGTGGAGCAGCAGATAGGCGAGCAGGCTGACGGGCAGATACCACAGCGGAAACGCATCGATGTCAGTGTAGATGCGCGTCCAGCCGTGCGCCTGCCATCCCCACGCGACAATTCCGGCGGGAACCCCGTAAATGGCGCTGGCGAGGCTCCAGCCGACCTCGCGAAGGGTTGCGGCTCGGCAGGAGACGTGCGAGGTAGGTTTGACCGGTCAAACGCCGGCGCCGAGCGAGGAGACCGCACAGCACGACGAGCAGCGTAGACATGCCGCGCCGGCCGCAGGCCAGCAATGTCCCCTCCCGCGAGCTGCGCTGGGATGAGCCGAGGGTGCGCTGGGATGAGCCAATCGTAGACTCTGATTGGGCTGCAAACCGTGAGTCTCACCAATGCTCGCGATTGCGTCTCTCAACGGTTCGCCCTCACATCGCGGCTCCTTTTGGATGCCTTGCACCACGAACAGGCGCGGCACCACTCAGTGCAGCTCGAGGCGCGCGATGACTGCTGAGTCGCAAAATGGCGCGCGGAGCGCCGAAAGCGGATCCGCAGCAGCGGCCTGCAGGCCGCGGCGGCCATCGACGCCGATGAAGCTTGCCGTGTGGCGATGCGCTTTCGACACACATGCTTCGCGCCGGTGTCAAACCGCCTGCTGGTCTCGGAACGGATGCTCGTGCGGATATCGCTCTATGCAAGATGGGTGCGAAAAGCCGATGCGATCGAGAATTCTGGCGCTCTCATCGACGGCGTGGCGGCAGGAGCGAAAGAGGCGGCCCATCTCTTCGGGTGATAGACGAGTATTTCCGGAAAGTATAGCCACATATTCCGAAAAATGTCATGCTGAATTTGTTGCCGATCCGTCCCGTCAGGTAAAGACCATAGGTCGGATGGAGCGAGACGTTAGCTGATTGATAAAATCCATTGTATAGGTTGTGCTAGTATTGACGTCGAAGCCTGTCTCACTTCGATCACGGGGTTTGCAAAATCACCGCCCCAATAACTCAAAGTTACTCACGAAGCATTCGGCCCGCTCGGTGATGAGGAGTCCGTCTTCATCCACGGGAAAATCATTTTTACAGCCTACCCAGGCTACCGTATCTAGCAGGATCTGCCAGAAGGCACTTGGCCGGCTCCAGCGGCGAGACAGCGGGGCTTCAGGAGGTCGGCCGGCCCGCATGAGACTCGTCGATCGGCACGGGCCCATCGTGGCTGCCCAGGCTCAGCCCCAGCCCCAGCCCTCGGAGCAGAGCACCAGCACGACGGGGTTTCCCGCTGGACCCGGGAAAGGGCAGTATATGCACTCTGGACGTGAGTGGCAATTTCCTGCAACATGCAATGGCACGAACATGCCGCAGGACCGCCCATTGGCTGTCATGGCGCAAACCGAAACAGCCGCTCGCCGCCCAAACACCTGCGGCGTGCCGCCCGCCGGGCCGTTTGCATGCCAACCGCAGGCGCGAAGAGGTGAGCGAGGTGTACACACGCCGCTGCTGGACCTGGTGTTCAAGGCCGCGACCGTCCACCGGATGTACAACGATCCGGCAATGGTACGCAGCGGGCACGATGCGAATACCGCCCCGTCCCCAAAGCGCCCCGCAAAGCAGTGCACGCCCGGAAGCACAGCGGTCCAGGCGGCCGGCCGCCTGCGCACCCGGCCCTGCAGGAGTGGCGATCAGGGGCGCGCCCGTCCTCATTAAGCTCAAGCCTGAGTTCGCCTTGCCCCAGCCCCCGTGCGCCAGCCGTCGCCCCGCCCACGGCCCCTGCGAGGGGGGCGCGCCCTTTCCCTGCGGCCCGAGCCTGCAGGGGCCGCTGCCGTGCAGCTTTGCCGATAACAACCCAAAGGTCGACCCGAATGAACCTCTCCCAAACCGCCATGAACGACGATCAGCCGCGTACTGACTGGAGCCGCGAGGAAATCGCCGAATTGTTCGACCTGCCGTTCGACGAGCTGATGTGGGAGGCGCCAGGGCGTTCCGCCGCCGCCCTCCACGCGCGCGCGAGATCCAGCTCTGCACCCTGCTCAGCATCAAGACCGGCGGCTGCGTCGAGGATTGCGGCTATTGCTCGCAAGTCGAGATCGCGCCGACAGCGGACTCAAGGCGACCAAGCTGATGGACGTGCGCGCGGTGCTTCAAGGCGGCGGCGCCGGTTCTGCAGGTGTGGGCGCGCGCGTTCTGCATGGGCGCTGCCTGGATCCCCAAGGACCGCGACATGCCCGCGATCGTCGAGATGGTCGAGGGCGTGCGCAGCGATGGGCATGGAAACGTTCATGATGCTGGGGATG
>NNCB01001462.1:0-10741 GCA_002317545.1 Scenedesmus quadricauda | reverse complement strand
CCCCCAAACCGCCCGCGCCCGCGCCTGCGCCCGCGCAGCGGCGGCGAGGTTCCCGCCGGCAGCCGCTTCACCGTCGAGAACTACAAGGGCCTGCGCGACCGCTGGCTGACCGAGAAGCGCCACCAGCTTGAGGCGGTGGACGCGCTGGCGCCGCTGGCGGCGGAGCTGGGCTGCTCCCTGGCGCAGCTGGCGCTGGCGTGGTGCGTGAGGAACCCGCGCGTGTCGACCGTCATCACGGGCGCGACGTCCGTCAGCAGGTGGATGTTGGCGCGCGTGAGTTGGTGCGTGTGCGTGTGTGGGTGTGTGGGTGTGCCGGTGTGTTGGTGTGTTGGTGGGTGCACGTGCATGGTGCGTGCGTGTGTGTGCGGGTGGGTGGGTGGTTGCACGTGCATGCGCGCACGCGTGTGTGTGTGTGTGTGTGTGTGTGTGTGTGTGTGTGTGTATGCGCGCGCGCACGAGAGAGAGAGAGAGTGCGAGCGCACACTGCGCGTATGCGCAACGCCTGTCATCCGGAGGGGTGCTGGCTGCTCTTTGTGGATGTTTTGATGTGGGCATGTGCCCCGTCTATGTATTGCAGGCTGAGTGCCGTGGGTGCGGTCAGGGGTGGCCATGGTGGTTGAGCTGATGCGGCAATGACCATTTTCAGAAAGTACCCCGTCACGAGCGCCTTGTAGCAGTGAGGTCCCAGATCGCCCCGCCGGACGGCCCTGCGCCCATCCGTGTCCTTGCGCACTCCTAGACACGCCTCTCGCGCGCTGTACACTCATGCACCCTGCCACCAGGTCGGGAGAACTTCCGGGCGCTGGAGCTGCTGCCGAAGCTCACGCCCGACTGCTGGCCCAGATCGACGCCATCATCGCCGCACCCGCCGCTGCGGCCCAGGAGTGACGCAGCCGCGGGCAGACGCGTGTGCAGGCGATCCGCGGCGAACGGCTCACGAACCGGTGCTGCTGCGGCGGCCGTCCGACCTGCTGCAGTGCTTTCCCGCTGTTGCTCTGCCGCGCTCGTTGCAGCTCAGAGGGAGGTTGGTCGGCGGACACGAAGCTGGCAGGGACAGTACCGCCTGCAGTAGCCCCAGCTTCCGATCGCACAACTCGCAGTGCCGTTTGGCTTGCATTTGTGGCTGGCCCAGCATGGCCGTTAGGGCCTGTTATTGGACCAACCGCTACAATAAGCTACCTGGCCCAGGTGCATTTCGATCATATTAGACCCTTCATAGAGCACGCAGCGGCTGACTGGTTTTGTAAATTGTGACAGGATAACAGCATGGCCCCTGCACAACGCTTTGTGGTAGGGCGGAAGCAACTCACGACCCTTCGGGGATCTTCCTCGAAGGCCGGACGGCCTTCCCAAAGTCGCCATCTCGTTACCCGGTACCACGGTGCCA
Organism: Scenedesmus quadricauda; assembly: GCA_002317545.1. Lineage (NCBI taxonomy): Eukaryota > Viridiplantae > Chlorophyta > Chlorophyceae > Sphaeropleales > Scenedesmaceae > Scenedesmus > Scenedesmus quadricauda. The sequence goes on along the minus strand of NNCB01001462.1, from coordinate 9,354 downwards.
ATCCCATCCGGTAGGCATAGCAATGATGCACCGCTTTAGGATGTTCTTTCTTTAATTCAGTTGATAAATCCATGTGACATTAGCAGCCTTATATCAGGGGCAGGAATTGGAAAAGGATTGGATCATGATGATTAGCTTATATGCTGGATCGGTTCGTGTGCTGAAAACCGTGCGGAGTGCGTACTCTGTTGAAATGGGGTGCGTCAGGTGCCCGTTTGCCGTCTAGCTGCTTCCGCGCAACGTCGGAGCATGTTCGGCTCATGCGAGTTCGCGTCAGCATCAACACTGAAAAACCGCGGGCCGCCGTCGCGATGCTGCCCTTTGCGTGTGGCGCCATGCTCCATGCAAACCGCACTTTCCGACCTCACGGGGCACACACACACTGCCCTGGTGCTATTTGCCAGAGCCGGCATCAGCGCGCGCTTGCCTTGGGTATCCAAGGCGCGATGTTCCAGATGATCTTCGCACGGCATGTGTCGGGTGCGCTCTTCGCCATGCGCATCTAACGCGATCATACCGGAGATCGACGCTATGGCGGTGCCCTGAAATGGCAAGCGCATGCGCATACAAGAGACGGCGTCAGGGCTCACGCTGGTGGGCCCTCCGGGAAGGATTGGTCGGCGTATCACGGCATCAACACTCAAACTGGGCGAACCACGTCCAAGGAGTCGAGGGGAAAAATGTCGGCGGTCGGTGCCGCGGCCGTCCCGCCCGCGCCAAGGCGACGGGACATTAGTGCTCGAGTCATGGCAGCAGCGCCGGCGGAGTGCGGGATGCATCCCTCGTCAGGGGCTCTGCGCTGCCGCCACTGTAGGTGACATAGTCGAGCTTGCGCGCGCGCGCGACGATGCGCGGGTCCGTGGTGTAGACGCCGTCGACATCGGTGTAGATGTCGCAGCGGTCGGCCTTGAGCGCCGCGGCCACAGCCACAGCACTTGTGTCCGAGCCGCCGCGGCCGAGCGTTGAAACGCGGCCGTCGTCCATCATGCCCTGAAAACCCGGAGACCCCGGAATGACGGCGACTTCGCCGCAAGACTATAGTAGCATTTGCCGAGGCCCGCTGGGGCGCTGCAGTCAGGCGTCGAGGCGGGGCATGCGATAGAAGCACGCAGTTATCAGCTGACTGGTGCTATGATGCTTTCCATAAAAGCGCGCACGAAACGGGGCTACGTACGCGCGCGTCATGTGTAGGGTAGAAACCACAATCCGCGATGGCACGCAGGATAAAGCGAGCGGATTGTCAGCTAAAGCTGCAAGGGACTCCACAGCATGCGGCCCCGCGCCGCCCTCGCGCATGTTTAAGCAGGCGCAGCGTCGGCAGCAGAGCGCGCGCGCCAGGGGCATCAGGTGGCAAAAAGGGGCCGCGGCGCGGCCGCGTCTGCGGCGCAGCGACAGCAAAGGCGGCCCGCGCAGTGGCACCCAGAGAGCGGCCCGGCAGCTTGGAACGGCGAGGCGGCACGCACCCTGGCGCACGGCTGGCGGCGCGCCCAAAGGTGTCGCAGGCCTGCCGGGGGCTGATTAAAGGTTGGCCGCCCTTGTGAAGGGCTGCGAAGAAAATGCCTGGCGGCGGGCCACGCGCCTCACCGCGATGGCGGTGGGGGCACCGGTATTCATGGCACAGTCGTTGGGCGGCAGCGCGCAGCCGGGAGCGCCGAGGCCCGGCCCGACAGGCGAAATGCAGCCGCCAAGTATTCGCGCCGAGCAGCTGACGCAAGTTCGGTGATGGACGGCGACGCTATGACGAGTGCCTGCGCGATTATTATGGCGTTGCATTAGGATATGGCAGGAGACACAGCGGCGGATCGAGGCGCGTTTTGGCCGCCCGCTGCCCGCTGATTTCGCGAGACGCACCGCGACGCGCGCGGGGCGCGCTATACTGGAGCGGGCTCGATGCGCCGCCGGACGCGCCTTGCCGAAGGCGTGCGCTACCTCACCAACACCGCCGCGGCGCTGCCGCCAGGCGCGCATCCTAAGCTGCACGGCGTCCCGACGCCCACGCCTACGCGATGCGGCGCCGCCAAGCGCTGCCGCACGCTAGCCTGCCGGCCGAGCAACTGCGGGTCGGCCGGACAGCGTGCGGCATCGCGATCCCGGGCACCGCGGTCTGAGGGCCGGCCCGGTCGGCGAGGCGGCCCTCCATGTAGCCTATCCAGTCTGATGGGGACTCGGGCGCTGAGCGCGTGCCGGAGCCAGGGCCTTCCCGGTGGTGATGCTGCTGCGCGAGCCCCGCTGCGGACGGTCCGCCAGGCAGGCGGTCCAGTTCGAGGCACACAGGCCGCAGCGCACCAAGCTGTCCAGCGGTCATGCGTGCGGCAGCGGCGGCGCGCTGGGCGGGGCCGGTGTAGCGGCGGACATCCTGGAGGGGGTGGGGGAAGGCGGCGAGGCAGGGTGATGCGAGCGGGAACGTGGCGACGCTGGACGACGCACGCGAACTGAGTCCACGCGCCGCCGCGCTACGGGCCCGCCATGCCGCGTGACGTCCACTCGGCGGTCGCTGTCAGCACCCACCTGGTCGTCGCGCGCCAAGGCCCCTGTCGCTGGCGTTGCGCGTCGCTTGCTGCACATGTCGCTGCCAGTGACGGGGCTGCTCAGGCGTTTCTGACGGCTGCCGCCGCCGGCTCGGTGGCAGGATATGCAGTTTGCGCTGTGCACAGGCGATCGCTCAGCCAGCGCGCATCAGCGCAGTGGCGGGCTTCGGGGGAGCGGCGATTCGATTTGGTCTACGGTCTTTGCCACCGGCTGAACTCGGCGCGAGTGCCAAATCCGGCGATCAGCGGGGCGCCGCTTCGTGATCGCTGGTGCCCGCACCCCCGGCACGCCCGGTGAAAGACCGCGCAATCAGGCGATGACCCTTGCATCGATCGTCGAAAAGGAAACCAGCGTCCCGGCGGAGCGGCGCACCGTTGCGGGGGTTTACACCAACCGGCTGGCCATCGGCATGAAATTGCAGGCCGACCCGACGATCATCTACCCGATCACCAAGGGCAAACCGCTCGGCCGCCGTATCCTGCGTAGCGAGATCCAGGCGGTGAATGATTACAACACCTACAGCATGGCCGGGCTAGTTTTCTTTTACAGCAATACCAGTGAAAGAGGCCCAACCGGACATTACAGCACCAGTAGCAAAAGCCCCGGAAAGAAAGCGGCCGCTGCACCTCCGCCGCCGGTTAGCAAAAAAAGTAAAGAAGTCAGAAAAAGCCAAGCCCCTGCCGGAACCGGTAAGGCACGTTACGTTAAAATGATCGCCGACGATTCGGTCGACCGTTCTATCCTGGCAACGCGGACACCCACGGTTCCCTAATTTTCTTCAAGACAAAGAAATCAAGCCACTTTTGTGATTTCATTGCATACTTCTCTACTACCTTCATAGCCTCTTTTTATCTTTGGCAGGCAGCATCTCTATGCCACTTGCTTTCGAGGCAATGCCGTCAGATAACACACGCAGTTGAAAAAACTAGTTCAAGGATGGCCGTGCCTCGCACAGCTCCTGGCACCGAGCTTCCGTAACATGCACATCGGGCAGAGTAGCTGCTGGCACGGCAACAGGCCGGAGAACGGGAAGTTCAGCAACCGCGTGCTGATCAACGTCAGATCGGAGAGTTTGAAAGAGGCTGAGCAGATCGACGGGCGGATGAGGAAGTCCAGCACAGGTTGAGTGTTTGCCTCGTAGCTCGAGATTGTGCAGGGAGGATATGTAGGGGACACAACACATGCAGATATTTACCAGGGGGGCTCAGGGGAGGACGGGGTGACATAGGTACAAAATTGCCTGGTGATGTTGTACTTTGAAAATAACGGTGTACAAAGGAATGGTGGCTGCCTGGTATCATAAGATCACGGTGCTGGTGGGCAAAGACTTGAAGTGCGAGCACATCTGTGAACGTGTGCAGCTCAAACCTCATCGTTCAGCACCGGGACATAGACAAGCTTCGTGATTAGAATACTACTGTGCGGGGAGTGCCTTACCTTGCGCATAGTAGCCTCGGTTGGTCGGTCTGGCGGCACAGATGCGCTGGTGCAGCACCAGCAGTGGGCATGAGCCTGGCGCGAGATACAGGCTGCACCCCAGAAGAGGCGCTGCAGCTGGCGCACCTGGAAAGTGCGCATGGTACTGGGAGATGTATGTCGTCCTCTATCTTTAGGATTCTCATTGATGCTCGCATCCGCGGCGAATCAGAACTATCGAAAGGGAATGATGAGCCCTTCTTGGAATCAATGGCTGAGGATATGCAATGGAATTGGATGGGGTCCGGGTCATGGGCTAAGTCTTTCGTGGGGAAATCTCAGGTGCTGAACGACCTATGGGAAAATGTGAGAACTACCCTCAAACAACCTTACAAAGTCATGGTGCACCGAATCATAGCCGTGCGATGCATGTAGTCGTGGAAATGACCGGGCAGAATTCGAGTACGCACTAGCGGTATCCCAAACATCAACGCTCCGCTGGCCAAGGGCAGAGAGATTCGACCTACGGTACGTACGCTCTTGGCGCCTTGCCCAGGCTTAGGTATCAAATCAGGCAGCCGGCCCCTGAAACTGGAGACCACGTACATGGCGACGACATGTTGAAACAGCTGTGCACCCGCTGATGGAGCAACGGGTGGGCCTGGGATGGGCGCAACGTCGCTGCTGAGCTTACCAGCGTCGGCACTGGAACACACCTGAAAGCATCGCTCAGCAGGAGCCATGCCGTATTGAACCCCTTGTGCCTCGGTGTCTTGCGCTGCAATCACGTGACGTCACTGGGATGCGCTCCCACGCAGGACCGAGAGTGAGTGTGATCACTGGCGCAAATGAAAAAGGGGCCTCATGGCCAGTCCATCAGGCTTGGTGCCGACTAGACGGGGAACCTGTGTGCCGGTGTTGACGGGCGCCGTGCCATGAGCCGCAGCGGCTCGGCACTGCACGCAGGTTCAGATCATGCTTGGTCTTCAACGCGTTTGCGCGCCCGACGCACACTGAAATCCCACCTCGGGCGGACGATGCCCGTCCGACGCTCATTACCCGGCAAGCCCCGCCGCAGGCTCGCCATGTCAACGCGGCGCGGCGCGACGGCGGCGGCAAGTCCATGGGCGCCGGTCTGCTGCCTGTGCGGCTGGCCGAGGGACGAGGGTCTTCCAGGCGCTGGGGAGTCCACCCGCCTATGTCGTGTCGACGCAAAAAGGGTGAGCTGCGCCGACGCATTGCACCGGCGCGCGCGGCGTCCGCCCTTGGCCGCCAGCCCCGCCCGCCGCGATGCCTGCCTGCAGCGGCAGGCGCTGGCCCACGGACTCGCGCACGCACTTGCCTCGGCGCCGCCCACCCCGACCCACGGCGCACGCCGCCGACCGCCTGTCGCGCGCAACGAAGGAGCGGCCCGGAAGGCTGCGGGAGCACATGATCTGCCCGACGCGTGCGCTGACTACGTCGGATTCGACTGGCCGCCCGCGAACTGCTCTGCGTCGCGGGCCGGCGCCTTCGACATTCGCTTCCATCCACGCCGTCAGCTTCGCCTCGTCGAGTATGTCGGCGCCTTCGGGCGCGACCGTGCCGCTAAACGGCCTTTTGGGCCGGCGGCTGAGCGACTACGATCACACTACCTCTGCGCGGCGTCGCCGCGGCCTGCGGCGCCGTCCTGTTTGCCGATCGCTTTGTCGGCGTCGCGTGCGGCCAGCACTACGACTGCATCCTGCAACATGCACTGGACCCCGGGGAGCAGCAGTTTGCCGGCCTGTGGTGAGTGCCCATGCGCGCGGGCGCGCCAGCCCCATGCAACGCCCGCCTGCGGCCCATGTGCGCGCTCGGCAGGTCGGCCGCGCGGGCTTGCACCTGCAGCTCCTGGGCTCGCATGCGCTGGCGCCGCTCACATGCACGGCGCCCGGCTCCCCCCCCCTGCGCTGGGCGTCGCCCTGGCCGCCACGCCTGCCGCCCTGCCCCGCCGCCGCTGATCCCGCCCCGCAGGCGCGAGGGCTACGGTGGCTGGGCTCGCGAGCACAAAGCGGCGGCGCTGGATGCGGCAGTAGATCCCTGGGTGCGCCACCGTGGCAAGCCACAGGCGTTCCCGCAGCCCCCATCCCCGCTGCCGAGCTCGCTGCCGCGCGCGCCGCCGCCGCCGCCGCTGCCAGCCGCCGCAGCTTCTACCCCTGCCTGCCTCGCCGCCACCGGGTGATCGCGGCGGCAGCGCCCCGCGCGGTCCTGGCGCGCCTGCGCCGCCTCGCCGCGACGGCCAGCCTCTGCGCGGCCGGCGACGCGCTTCACCCTGGCGGGTTCGAGCTGGCGCGGCGTCTGGTGGTGCGCCGCAGCGCGGCGAACGCCGCGCACGCGCTTGCGCTCTACGGCTGCGACCCGCGGTCTGACCGGGCAAGGCGGTGCGGGAGGTTGACGAACGGGCCAGCCGCATGGCCTAGGCCTGCGCCGCGGCGAGGTCATCGGCGGGCGGCGGGCGCGACGGGAGGAGGCGGTTGGCGCAGCGGCGACAGACAGGCTCGGCGGGCGAGCGGCGCCAAGCAGACTGGTCGCAGCGCAAGCGCGGGACGCAGACAGCGCGGCGGGCGCGGACGGCGGCGGCGAGGACGATGCTCGTACGGACCGAGGCGCGCGGCCGCAGCAGCCGCCTGTGCGGTCGCAGGGCCCTCTTCGCCAGCGTTTGGCGAGTCACAGCTGCCTGGAACGACGCCCGCTCGGTCGGACGCGCGCTCCAGCGCAGCCGAGACCGCGAACGCGGCCGCGGCCAGGGGAGCAGCGTAAGCGACCCTGCCGGCGTCAGCGGCGACGGCGACGGCGGCGGCAACGCTGGCGCAGGTGCCGCCGGCAGCAGCCTCTGCGGGTTTGGGCGCGGCGGGGGCTTTGGTCGCGGGTACAATCGGTGGCCGAGCAACCCTCTCCCGGAGGAGATGCCCCCGACGGATGAGGAGTGGGCGGCTATGGTTGCCGAGGCCGAGGCTGAGCCGGACTCAGGGGGCTCGTGGGACTGGACGGCGCCCGCCGACGCCGGCCCCGCAAGCCCTCGTGACCAGCGCTTGCGCCGCGCCGAGGCCGGCGGCGCGGCGCCCGCGGGGGCCGCGCCGGCGGGGGCGGCGCCTCGCAGCGCGCACGGCCGCTGGAGGAGGCGCCAGAACAGCAGGAGGGTGGGCGGCGAAGAGCGGCGGTGGCGAACGACCAGCAGGCAACACCAAGCGCAAGGATCAGGCGTCGGCCGAAACGATCGGCGAGCCAGCCCATCGGATAGCTCGCGACGCTCGCGAACACCGCCATGCCGAGCCCCTGCAACATGCCAAGCTGAAAGTCGGTGAATTCGAGCGAAGCCTGCAACGATGGCGCAACGAGACTGAGCATCTGGCGGACGACGAAGGCGAAAAGCGTCGTCATCAGCAGGAGCAGCCGCGACCGGTGAAAAAGCGGAAGCCGCTGCTCGAGGAACTGGGCAAGAGGGAGCTGCGGCGACGGCAGCAGCCGGATGCGCCAGAGGGGCGATCTGCTTCTGGCATCGCCGCGGTGCGGCGCGCCCGCCTTCAATGGCGCAGGAGTCCGGCGGGGACAAGGAAGCTGAGGCGCTTGCGGGGGCTGCGAACATGATGAGCAGGGACTGGAGCCGCAGCATGCCAGATCGTTCGCACAAGAGCGAACCCGCGCAGCTCGTGCGGCAGCGGCATGCACTACAGGAGCAAACACAAATGCAGCGGCAGCAAAAGCAGAACGGAGCCCCACAGGAACGCACGATTCCAAGGAAGGGCAAGCGGCCCCGGTCAGCCACGCCCAGCGTGCCAGTGGCAGCTCGGGCCGCCCCCGCCCTTGGCGCGTCCCTGAGGAACCCCGCGCCGTCCGCAGCGCCCGCCGCGGTGACGGGCGCCCCGCCGTCGCCGCGCAGGGGCGCAGCGCTGCTGCCGGCGGTGGCGACCATTGCCGATCGCGCCAAGACGCGCCAAAGGAACGTCAAAGCCGCCAGCGACCGCGAGGCAGCGGCGGCGGCGGCAGCGGCGGCAGCGGCGGCGGCGGCGAAGCGGAAGCAGCGGTCATCTCCGGCCAGACCCGGCCAAGGGACCGCGCAGGCGCGAGGGCGCGTGCTCGCGCAGCAGCGGGCCGCGGAGGCGGCGGCGGCCGCGCGGGCAGCGGAGGAGGCTGCGGAGGCGGCGCGGCGGGGCGCGGCGCTGCCGCGGATCCCCAGACGCACTGGGCGCCTGTTGTACAGGAGCTGCCGCCACAGCAGCCGGGGGAGCTGCGGGCACTGGCGTTCACCTTCAACCCCGTGATCGCCAGGCTCTGAAGACGAGTGCGCGGGCGAGCGCTCCCGTGATCCGGGGGCGCGTGGCTGCGGCGTTCATCGCGCTCGGCACCTGCTGTGTTTGCGTTTGCTGGCTGTATGAGTGGCTGTCGGCCGCCGCTGCACGGCGCCACGCGGGGTCTGGGACCCTCACCGCCGCCCGCTGCTTGCCGAAACTCAGCGTCGCGCCGCGCTGCGCCGCAGGCGAACGAGCGGTGGCGGCTGTGGTGGGAGGCGCTGCCCGCGGAGCAGCGCCGCGACCACCGCAACCACGTGTCCCTCGTGTGCGCCGACGACGAGGCGGCGCTGCGGCCCCCGCGCGGCGCCAAGCGGCCGAGGCCGTCCGCGATGGGCTGATCGCCGCGCGAGAGCGGCGAGAGCATGCGGAGCAGCGGCTTTGGGACGCCGGTGTGGACCCCGAGGCGCTGCTGACGCGGGTGCCGGCGCTCATCGTGGGGAGCCAGGTGGTGGAGAGGGCCGGGCGGCCGTTCGAGGAGCGGATGGCGAGAGGCGGCCGGGCGGGCACCGGCCCCCGAAGGGTCGATCTTGTCCAACATTATCGCGCGGTTGGGCTTGAGTGCTGCGCGAGCGCGGGCCGACGAGGACGCCCGCGCCGCGTCCGAATGTTATCGCGCGGCCGGCGCCGGGCGCCGGGCGCCGGCGCTCATGGGGCGCATGGCAAGTCGCCGATCGCCATCGCGCCGCCGCTCGCCTTCAGGCCGAGGCCGGCAAAGCTTTCGAGCAGACCGCGTTCCGCCCCGCCACCGCCCCCACCGCCGACGCCCCGAATGCCCGAAATCGCGTCGCGATCGGACCTGGATTCGCTGCGGACGTCCCCTGCCGCGCCATGGAGGTGTTCACGGTGACCAACACCGACCCCCGCGCCGGCTGCGCGGAGGGAGGTCGGTGCGGGCGCCGGCGGCCGCGGGCGCCCGCTCCGGCAGCCGCGATTGCGCGGGCGCAGGAGTCCGGCTGGGCGCGGGACGCGCAAGGGCTCGGCGGGGCGGGGCATGGCCCGTGGGGCATGTGCTGTGCGCCTCAACGACGGATTGTTCACCGGCCCGGACTATCAAGATCGCCGCCTGAGGTGCGTTACTTAGGGGCGGTGGCGTTGG
>NNCB01001461.1:0-10741 GCA_002317545.1 Scenedesmus quadricauda | reverse complement strand
CCCTGGGTACTAAAACCCTACCACTGAATACCATGGCCTCCTACCTGCGGCTGGCCCCATCGGAGCTCAAAAACTACCTTCAGGAAATGTCCGGCAACCAGCCCCCGCTCCTGGCCTGAGGGGTTTGTATCTCAAAGCTAGTCGTTTTCAATGCTGGTATTTCAAAAAGAATCCCCAGGCTCACCTGGTCAGCCGCACGCCATGAGTACGGCCCTAGCTCTCCTTGATTTGTGTCATTGCTCAGATCGCCCCACCTGCATCTCACCCCCGCCATGCACCCTCGTGAGTTTCCTGCATACCAGGCCAGCAGGGTCGCCGCCTACACAGCGGGTGGTGGGGTGGGCTTGGTGTGTGTTGCATGACACGCTGGCCACTCGGCTCCTCCTTTGCTGCAGCCTCCACCTTCCTGCATGATGCTATACATGTCGCAGCGCGAGGCACGAGTGGAATGTGACGTCAAGAGCGGCCTCACTGCCCGCCCTCCACCACCGCACCTCGACCCGTTCCCGCCCCCTCTCCCGCGTGCGGGAGAATCACGCCGGTCCCGGTGAACGGGGGCGGCAACACCCCCAACGGCAACGCCAACGAGCAGGTACCCCAGAAAAACCCGGCTGGCAATGCTGCCCCTCACCAGGTAATAGATTTGATAAAGCAGAATGGATACCAGTACCGCATCCAGGATGTCCGTCCAGTGAATCGTCAAAAAACCAACACGCATAAAAAGCCAGGGTAAATTTTGCGCCTAAATTACCAATTTTATCATCTATTCGTGCAAAGTACCTACTGCCCGTTTGTGGCCTGCCACAGCCTATTCAGCTCTTGGGGGTTGGGGGCTGCGTATGTTGCCTCATTCTTGTGCCTCGACTCTGTGGAGCGGCATTCAGTGGGAACAACTCTGCTACATCCTCAGTGCTTTAGCTGTTGGATGTCAGAGACTCTCTTGGACGTGCTTCTGAATTGCCCTGCTCCTAGGGTTCTCCCCTGCTGCAAGAGGTCGCTCACCCCCTCTGCCCCCTGCACCGCGCTTGCTCCCCACTTTGCGCTTGGCTCGTCGTGGGTGCATTGGGAACCATACCCCTTCGCCTTGGGCACCTTGTCACGCCATCCCCCTTTTCACTCCTCGCCTGGCAACGAGGCTGGCACTGCAACCAGGGTGAGCACACATCCCGAAAGGCACTGCCAACGGCATCCCCTACAAGAACGCGCAAGGCAGAATTCATACAGCGTGGGTTCGACATCGGGGTGATCCTCCGAATCGGCGCGCGCGCGCGCGCATGCACTGGGGTTGAGCACAGCCCCTTTTCCGTGGCACAGGGCTTCGAGATCGATATTGCCGGACATGCTTGCCTTTCCTGCAGATGCAGCCGTGTCTGTCTTTGTTACAAACTGTATAGGCACCCGCCGCCGATAGGACAAGGGCGGTCTCCGGCTTACTCTACCCCAAATACTAAGTACTGATCTCCGACTTCGTCCGCAATTTCCCGCCCCGCAGGTAATGATGAGGGCCATTTGCCGCCGCCAAGGTACTCGGGCGTTGCATAGCTGAGAAGAGTTCGATGCCATGAGTCGGACAGTACTCATGTGCCATCTTTATAAGGTGCCGCTGGCTGCAATCCTGTCTACTTGCATGCAGGAAAAGTTTTTTTTGGAAAACTGCTAGACAGGTGACAGCGGAGTTTTCCAGACCTAAAACTCTCAACAGTTTGTTGCAGCGTTACGGCCACGATCCCCGACAGCGCGTGGAAGATGAAGAAATCAACCAGCCATGGACGGCTTCGGACTCGCTCAACGGCAACGGCCAGGGCTATGTCAGCGTGAACCCGCTGGCTTCCAGCCCCCAGGTGAGCAGGACACGGCTGTATCCCACTGTGAAGCCAGTCTCCTGAAAGGACTGCCCTCGTGTGACGTTGCGCGTCCAGGAAGCCGTACATGTGCCCCAAACACGGCAATGTGGCCACCTGACCCGGCTCCATACCCCATTGCGCTGTCGCAGGCCGAACATGCGTCGCCTCAGTGGTGAGGGGTGGTCAGGCACGTGGTGCATGCCGTGCAGTGTTTCGTCCTGAATTTCGTCTAGCCGGCTTGAAACCTGATCTTCACATATCCGAGGAAGGGTAACTCACACGTAAGCCCACAGGCTCGAATAAATTGCTGTCTACCAAACACTTACCGTCAACATCCGTTACCTCAACATCGTGTGATTGTGGGAAATCATATTGTCATTTGGTGCGGTCATTATGTAACATCGCGCCTTCAGGGGTCGCGAAAAGGAAGACGGATGCTGCGTTCATCATGACGTCCCCCTCTCTGCCCGATAGTCGATACTCATAGTGAATGGCGGGTTTCGGAGCGTCCGATTTGCAACGCATGGTATGTCGACAATCCCAACCGGCCACGCGCCCCCACGCTGGTGAAGTTGTCTGTTCATATGCAATCGATTGATTGCAAAGCTGTGAGCTTTCTTCCAATATTCTGCACTAATATTTGTGAAGTCTCAGTCTACTTTGGCCGACAACACGTTTGAAAGATTCTTATGTACAATTTTCTTATGCCTGTTGACTTTGCTTCCAGAAAGCGCCTTTAAGTGGTAATAATTGAGTGCAATTGGTTGTTGATGACAAGCAAATGAAAAAGTACAGGGTGTGTCTGCCATTCTCACGGTGTCCCTCGCCTTGCTGTGCAGCAATCATTTTGGAACATAGATCGTATAGCAAGTCGTACAGGAGTCCTCACCTTGATTCTGTATTATCGGTCAGCTGCTTCAATCTTCCCGCAGCCATCACTTTCTTCAAGGAGAATGGGCGTGGTAACGCGCCCAACCAACTTTCTACGGCTTCGTCGGGCGCAAAGTACATGTCGGAGCGCAAACTAGGTGAGAGGCACTGACACTGTAAAACGAGGCTGCTGTAAGGGGGGGTTTTCAGCTGGGCGTTGCAGCTGGGTTGTTGCACGGCTCAATATGCTAAGTTTATGTCTTCGTGCATGTCAACACTTCGTCATAGGGCAAATTGGCTTCATGCTGCCGCAGCAAGTGGGTTCATGTTGCCGCAGCAGTCCGCGCTGCTTACCTCGTCCCGCATCCGCAATGATCCCGCAGGCCAGCAGCCTTGAGCATGCGTCGGCGACTTCAGCAAGGTTGCGCCCAGACACGACAGCCGAATGGCTGGTCATCGCGTGCTGTTGATCCATCAGAGAGTGCTTTTGAAGCAAAACACTGGAATCCCGCTCGCCGCGGGAATGAAAGTTGAAACCGAGGCGGGGGGCGAATGCCCCCGGCCTTCGGTCGTTGGTGCGATATCGCAATTGCAACAAGCAGTTCCGCAGTCGTCAGTGGGTAGTAGCGGGAGAAGGGCGTGCTGGTGCCGGCAATAAAATGTTGATATCGAAAGCGAATTTATGCCAAAATGCATACAAAATCAGCATTGTTGTTTTGATTGGAAATAAGTGGAGATGGCATCTTATGTGCAGATGTGGCAAAAACAGCTGATATGTGCTCAATAAATGATAAAGATAAAATGGTATGCTCTTTGAAAAGTCTAGGAAACTGAGCGTCTTTATGACGATAAGTATTACGGAGCGTACGCGGAATGATTCAGCTTCTAATTGGATCGCTGGCCCGAGTTGAAGCCTAGGAGAGGTATTTACAGGGGCTGTGCAGCTGGCACAGGCCTGGTGCAGGAGCATGACTGAACTGCCCTGGAGGAGGACTGGCTTCCAACTCCTCAGTGCATACACAAGGAGGAGCAATATGCTTATGCAAGGCGTATTGGCAAGGAGAAGGGCGCACATAACGACACAAGGTGCCTGCATGCACAGCGGCGTGCCCTATCGCATGTGCGGATGCCCCACTGGCGTGCGGGCAAACAGAGGCAAGCGTGGACATGCAACAAGCAGCGCTCCCCAACAAAACAACACGTCTGGTGTTTCAGGGTGCGTCGCGGCCTTTCTGCGCCAGTCGGCATAGCCGCCCGCGAGATTACGACGGCTTTGATTGCGGCACTGCGGGAGTCCATGGGATGCGGCATGACAAGACGGGTGCGTGCTGTGCACAGCGAGTTTGCAGCTGGCTTCAAATCAGCTTGCTGCCAACATCCGCATCCCGCTGCACGTAACGGCGGCCCTGCTGTGCGTTGCCAAAGGGCACAGCCGTTGCCTTTTGCTGTTGGTGCTGCCGCTCCCGGCTGGCCTGCCGCCGTGCACACTGGACGCCACCCTCAACAACAGCTGCTCACGTGCCCTGTGCTGCATACCTGACACTTGTGTGCACCTTGATGGCAGATAGCTGCGTGCCCTGCCCGCCAGCATTTACGTTCAGCCTGTATTGGTTGGGTAGGACAAGCTGAAACACGTGCTGGCAATCGCTGCAGCGCTGATGGTACATGTGACGATGCGCACTGCGCACAAGGACGTGCGCTGCAAAGGAAATCGAACCCCAACCCCGCGGCAAACGAGCGGTTGCTGCGCGATGCTGTACGTGCCGCGCCCAGCCCGCCCGTGAGGACACTGTGAACCCCGGTGTGACATTTGCAAAGCGCGCTCTGCGGCACTCACATGTACCAACATGTGCACCGTGGTGTCCCGCGGGTCCATTATCGAGCAAGCCAGTGTTTGCTGCCAGCCTGTATGGGTCAGACCACCCAAGCCATGTGGTTGACTGACTCTGCTATACGGAAGCATAGAGCATCAGATCGTCGGTCGCATCGAACTGGACGTTGACCATCGGGTTGAAGCTGTCTTCGCTGAGCTTGCCCGACACGCTGTGCGCCTCGATATTGAGCGCGCGGAAGGTGGCGGCGACGATGAGCGGGTTGAACGTGTTGAGCGGCCCCTGCACGATCGCGAGACTGCGGCTGCCGCTCTTCTTTTCATGATTGAATCGCGCACCCGCTGTGATGCGTAGCGTCGGTGACCGACCTTCGATGACGCGAGATTTGCAGTGGCCCGCAGCTCCGAAAAATGCCCAATATCTTGGTTGTCCTGTGTGACCTGGTGCAGGCAAAGGCGTAACGCTAATTGGCGGTCTCAGCGGGAGTTGGCACCCTGTCAGTGCAAGGCGGGCTGCGGGGCAGCCGCCCGCAAGCCTCTTGTCCCGTGGCAAATGATGCCGCCGGCTTCGGTAACTGTCTTCATATTATTGAGATGCCCAGGTTGTAAGGGGTTTCCCGGATGACGCAAATCAACTGCTCTGAGGCTGCCGCTCTACATGACAGCTAACCAGTCCTGCTGTTCGCGATGGCGCGCGATCGCCGCTCACTTTGACTCCTGCAATGGTCACGAGGGTGCAGCCGCAAGCGACTGTCGACTTTCATGCTGTTGGCCTGGGTGGTCAAGGCCGAGCATACGAATTGGTCAAGCCCGTCTGGAGGCCGGCCACGTCCAGCGCGTCGCCGACTGGCTCAAGGGCTTCCGCTCCAACGCCGCGCGGTGCTGCGCCAGGCGTGCGTGATGCCGCCCGATGACGCGAGCTGGAGGAACGTTACCAGTGGCGACAAGAGCGCACGCGCGTGCAGCGGCGACGCCGCGCAGGCCGCTCCGCCGCGAGCGCCGGCGCGAGTGGCGGCGCGACGCGGCGCTGCCGCGAGCGATGGTGTGGGCGCAGGCTTGGCGGGGGTCGCGCCGGCGCGGCAGGCGCTGCGGGCGCTCCCATCTGCGAGCAGTGGTGGCGCGAGGCCGCCGATCCCGCCGCCACCGCCGCAGCCGTCGCAGCAGCGGCAGCAGCAGCAGCAGCAGCAGCAGCGGCAGCAGCAGCACGGCAGCAGCAGCAGCAGCAGCAGCAGCAGCAGCAGCAGCAGCAGCAGCAGCAGCAGCAGCCGCAGCAGCCGCAGCAGCAGCTGCAGCAGGCGCTCTCGCTATCGCTGCCACTGCCACGCCAGCCGCAGCACCAGGCGCAGCCCCACGCCGGCGCCCCCACGTCGCTGCTTGCGCAGAACGCGCCGCGGCCCGCCCGCCCCGCAGCGTAGTCCGGCGCGTCCATGCCCGCGTGCGCGGCGGCGCCGCCGACACCTGGACGAGATGGAGCGGGACGCGGCAACGTCATCAGCCTCTGCTGACGTCCTGCGCCCCAGCGAAGCCGCCGCAGCAGCAGCCACGGGCGCAGCTGCAGCCGTAGGACCACCTTGCAGCCGCTGCCGCCGCGCTGCTGCCGCGCAGACCGCCCCTCCGCGAGCCGCTTCTGCCTTGCGGCGAGCTCAGCGGCACCGGTGCCTGCCGGCCCCACAGCTACGACATGGGGCCAACCGTCAACACTGACCTCCAAGCCGCCCACACTAGCGGCACGAGCGGCGCCAGCGGCGGCAGCAGGAGCGTCCCGCTGGCGCCGCACGCGCCGCTTGGACCGCTGCAAGGCGCAGCGCTGTCGCTGTCGCTGCTGCTGCTGCAGCGGCAGCAGCAGCAGCAGCAGCAGCAGCAGCAGCAGCAGCAGCAGCAGCAGCAGCAGCAGCAGCAGCAGCCGGCGCCTCCTGTCCTTGACCTGCGACGCACTCCCTCCATGACAATCGCATTTTCGAGCGACCGCCACCGAGGCCGCCATGCTCCCCTTCGGCAAAGGCTGCACCCAGCATCCCCAGCTCTTGCGCCAGCGCGGTCCAGATCGCCGGATCGCGGCCCTGATCATTGTTGATGAACTTCTGGCGCGTCTCGAAATCATAGGTGTCGGCCAGAAAACGCGACAGCGGGCGGCGCAGCATGTGATGCATTGGCAGCGCCGGCAGCACATGGGATTCGAAGTTGAATGATACTTCATGTAGACTTGAGATCATCTGCTCAGCGCAACAAGCGGTCGCTGCCCGCTACGGTGCCTGCCCTGCTGCAAGGACCAAGACGAGATCGCATCCGCTCGCCGGCTGTCTGCCGATCCTGATCCAGATCCCGATCTTCTATGCACTCTATAAGGTGCTGATGCTGGCGATCGAAATGCGGCACCAGCCGTTCATCCTGTGGATCAAGGATCTGTCGGCGCCCGACCCGCTGCACAATCCAGAACCTGTTCACTCCCGTGCCACACCTTCGCGCAGGCTCGAAACATTGTTGATATCCACACGACCGGAAGGCCCAATATACCCTGTCTTCCGAGATGCTTTCGAAAGCGTCGATGTCGATGACCTGTTAATAGCCATCTCGCGCCGACGCGAGCAGCGAATTCGGGTGATGCGGTCTCCTCGCCGTTCTGGGCGGCGGCGGGGGCCAGCTCCGCAAGGCCCAGATCCAGCGCGGGCGGCCCAACACCGTGAGCAGAAGGGCGGCCCCTCGTCCGCTAGTACATGTATGTGCAGAGCTACTTCAGGAGCATGTTGCGCCCACCAACGGGGAGGCGCGCATCAAGGTCATCGGCGTAGGGGGCGGCGGTGGCAATGCACTCAACCGCATGATCGAGGCCGACCTGCAGGTGCGCTGCTCGCAGGACAGGCTGCGCCAGTCGAGCATTCAGGCAAATACCGCGTGCACTGGGACGTCCGCACCTCGCGTCCCGCTGGCATGACCAGAGCGACGTCGCCGGCAGCGTTTCTGGACTTCTTTCCGACCGCTTGCGATCACCTCGCTGTGCAAGCGGCCCGGGTGTTGTGGAGCGTCTGTTGGCGTCGGAGCAGCCCCTGAGGGTATCTGATTGTTTGCTTTTTTGATGTCGTTTCATTAGGCTTGGTTTGTGGCGCTGCGGCGCTGCGCGATAGCAGAGGGTACGTGCAGCGTGCTTCCACAGCAGGATGGCGGTGAAGCGATGATGTCTTGGCGCAGTTCGGCAGCAGCCATGTATGCCGCAGTCCCGAAGGTTTCTGCGCGGAGACAAGCGAAAAGAGTCCGCACAGAG
Source organism: Scenedesmus quadricauda (assembly GCA_002317545.1). Taxonomy (NCBI): domain Eukaryota; kingdom Viridiplantae; phylum Chlorophyta; class Chlorophyceae; order Sphaeropleales; family Scenedesmaceae; genus Scenedesmus; species Scenedesmus quadricauda. Next base: position 2,937 of record NNCB01001461.1, on the reverse strand, counting down.
CACCAGCCGCCCTCCCAAGCAGCTACGCCACCCGCCAAATGTGCATCCCGCGCCGGCCGCAGCGCTCAGCACCACCTTGTACGCGCCCAACCAGCGAATCGATGTCGTGGCCGTCATCACGGACGCCCAGGCGCTGGCGCACCACAGCGCAACAACTAGCTGCAGATCGGCAACCAGGTGGGGACGGGACGCCCCGGAACCATCGCTGACGCGGGCTGCGGCACCTCGGCTATCGCGCCGCTACGCTGGCAAAATCGAACGGCGCGTGGGAGCTACACCGGCAGGGTGCCCGCCGAGACATGACGACGCCTTGCCGACGGGTTCAAATATTATCCGGCGGTCTGGTACCACGACATCCGGATCGGGCCGCCACGCAGCGCAAGAGCCAGGACGCCCTCAACATGGGGATGGCGCCTTATTCAGCTTCAGTACTTCTTGTAAGCGCGCAGAGCGGGCGGGTATACTTTCCATTTAATGGGAGCGCCATGTGGTAGTGTGTTGGGTGGAGGGGTTCAGGGCGTGACGGACCTGTTGTGAACGGCTGTGACGATGTCATGGGCTGGGGGCTGATGCGGCACGTCAAGGCGCAGTCACCTGGAGCTGCAACTGCTGCGTGCGGCGCCGGACGCCGGACGCAGGCAGCGGCAAGGCCTTGAGGCTCAGGGGGCCAGATCGGACAGGACAGCAGAAGCTGCTCCACTTCCGCCCCTGAAGTTGCGCCCGCCCCGCATCCGCCTCTCTCTTCCCCTCCCGACCTCCTCCTAACCACACTTAGGCGGTGCCGGTGGCCGCCTGGTGTTGATCACGGCCGGCATGGGGGGCAGTGCAGGAACACACTGATGGCGTCCCCGCATGTGTGAGCTCACACGGCTGTGTGTGTCGGCAAAAGGGCGGATGTGTGGAGGCCGGGCAGGGAGCAGGGGCAGCAGACACGGACGGATGGGGATGAGGGGCGCGCAGAACGAGGGCCATGGGTCATCGTTTGTCGGATGCAGGGCAGGCGCCACCAGGCGCCCGACGCGTGAATGCAGAAGAATGCTGTGTGTGTGTGTGTGTGTGTGTGTGTGTGTGTGTGTGTGACGCACGCATGCACGCACACGGGCACGCCGTGCCGCAGCCGCCTGGGGGTGCTGGCGAGGGGCTCCCGGCGGCTATTGGCCCCGTCTGAGTGCACCCCAGCGCCGACCCTGACCGGCAGTTCAAACCTTTCTTTCGGGGCGTGTCGCGCACGAAGTGCATCCTGCTCGTGGGCTCGGACATCTTCTTCATCTTGAAAGGCGCCGCCGCGACCAGGCGGCGGAAAGCATCGAGGCCCTGCGGGCAGCCGTGGACTCGGTCATTGTGGGATCCGGCGGCCCGGTGGTCGGGGGATCGTGGAGGCGGGGCGAGGGAGAGGGGCAGCCCCGAAGCCGCCTGGGCTGTCATTGCTGTGGGTGCTGCTCGGCCTGCCGAGTGCCGCGCACCATGCGTCGGCAATGGTTGACGCGTGCAGGGCCAAGGGCCGCAGATGGCGGGCGTGCGGCTCGCCCAGCGCACCGCACGGCCGTGGCCGCTCGGCCGTGGCGGCCTGCTTAACGCGGACCTTGTCCGCCTTCAGGCGCACCATACGCCTCTCTTTGCCGACCTCCCAGCACCCACACGATGCCGCCCTCAGAACCGCCACTGGTCTGGAAGCCCACCCTGTCCCGCCTCACCCGCACTATCCCCCCCCCCAGGTGACCCCCAACGACAAGCTGATGGACGTGGTGAGCGACAAGGGCACGCCGCTGCTGGGCAACGACGTGTGGGAACACGCCTATTACCTGACCTATCGCAACGATCGCGGCGGGTATCTGAAGGCATGGTGGGATGTGGTGAACTGGAACGTCGTGTCGAAGCGCTTCGCCGACGCCACGGCCTGAACCCCTCGCGCCTGGGAGGGAGGGGGGCTCCGCGCCGGCGCGCCCTCGGCAGCTTGAGGGTGGCCTTTGGACGACCCCTGGCCTGCAGACCATGCGCTTCAACCGCCAGATGTTCCCCGGCGAGAAGATCGGCGAACCGGCCAACGCGATCGATACGGCAGACACGCTTTCCCTGCTGCACGCCATCTACATAGGCGACCTGCTCAACGAGCAGTCGCGGCGCCAGGTGCTGGACTGGATGCTGGCCCAGGAAGTGGACACCAAGTTCGGCGCCCTGCCCGACACCTCGCCATGCGCCCACAAGACCGGCAATTCCGCCCCCCCCCCAGCGGCTCCAGGGCATCACCGACCTCATCACGAATCGCCGGACGCATCAACGTGGACTTCGCTGATGCGCTGTGCCGTGATGTGCGGCGCGGGCACAGCCATGCGGAACAAAATGACCTGCGCGTCGTTCGTTTTCTCGACCTGTCGGACGTGTCGAACGGTTCGCCGGAAACTATGAAGACGGCGTTTACCAGAGGATTTCAGTCGATGTTGAACCCCTCTGATTTAGAGACGATCGGGTCGGATCACTCGATCACCGGCGGCGAGGACATGCGCCTGTCTCATGCACGACACCTTGCACATGCCGAGCTGGGTGATCCCGAAGATACTCCCCCTGCCGGGATGTACCCCGTAGGGCTAACCTCCCTGCACCGAGCCCTCTCCCTCCCCTCCCCGTCCGCCAGGGTGTGGGCATGGCGATCAGTCGCGCACCGCGGGATGCGATGCCACCATCCGGCCACCAGTGCGCGACTCGATCCGCGCTCGGCGGAGCGCGCCTCGGGTGTCGCTGGCGCCTGCACCCGTACGCTCGCGCTGGCACGCAGGCGGCCTCGCTCGCGCCAGGCCGGGTCCCTTGCCCTTGCGTGCCCGCAACATCGCGCGTGGTTGACAGTCGTGGTACGCCCGTGGCCCGGCGCTGTCGCCCCTACATCAACGCTTGGCCCCGATCACATCCAGGACAACCCGTACGAGGTCAGCTCCTTGCCTC
>NNCB01001460.1:0-10745 GCA_002317545.1 Scenedesmus quadricauda | reverse complement strand
CACTGCGTACTGTGCCTACCTGAGACTGTACGCGAAGCACCCCTCAAAGAGTCCGCGGCTGCGCCTGCTCATGCGCCTGCATCATCACCACTGTTTCCCTGCCCTTGTCCCTGCCGCACCACGCCGCGTCGCGCCATGCCATGCCACACCACTGATGCCACTCCGTTCCGTCCCATTCGCCATGTGATATAATTACCAACAATCATGACCCCTTCTTCGGGCGATCCATGTGATTGCAGGTGGACTCTGAGAGCCGCAAATTCAGCAACTCTGTCGTTGGCGCTATCTGCTGGCTCTGTCAAGCTGTCTCCCGCCCATTTCTTCCAGGTTGGCAGTGTACGGCATGCACCTGCACACACACACACGCGCGAACACCCCCACACACCAATGCGCGCCCGAACGCACGCACGCACGCAGACGCGGACAGCGTGCGCACAATCAGGCTGTTCGACAGCACGGGCGTACAGGTATCCACGAGCGTCGCCGAACGGCACGCACGCATCCCGAATATCTGACCTCCTACGAAATCGGGCTGAAAACCACGCTCCTCGACCGCCGCCTGCGGCTGAACCTGTCCGCATTCTATTATGATTATACCGATCTTCAGGTCTTGTCGGTCAACCGCCAAGCGGGGAGCGCAGTGCCGACGCTCGGGCTCGATAATGCGGCTGACGCGACGATCAAGGGGATCGAGGTCGAAGCGACCGCGGTGCCGACCGACTGGCTCGACCTGATCATGCTGTGTTTGCTTTCAAGAATCGTGAGAGGGACTTTGTACGTGAATATGTGTGCGGGATGTGGTAGGTGGTCGTGGCAAGCGAGCCGATTTCCCCTGGGTCGGTTGCAGGGCTTGGCAGGGACGTCGAGGGCCGGGCAAAGGCACCCTCCTTCCCGGCTGCTGGTGCTGCTGCGTGGGAGCGCGTGTCAGAGGGCAATGGCAGCTGCTGAGCTGGTTCAGCTGCGAAGGCAGATTGCAGGGCGTGCGGTTCCTCATCCATGCTCTCATTCGCACGACGATCGGCTCGTTCTGCAGCGGCTCAGGATTGCTCAAGCACATCTCTGTATGCAGGCCCTCATTCAGCCTAGCTCTACCCCAGATCTGAGAAGCCCCCACACCCAGACCGCAGCCCGGTTACGTGCCCACTACCGCCCGCTGCGCCGGCGCACGCCCTCACCGGTTCGACAAGGGCCCCGAGGGCCTTCGCCACCGCCCTCAAGGCGACGGAGGCGCTGCGGCCGGGCGCGGCGACCGAGCTGGACGCGGCGACGCTGGATGCCATCGCGGCGGACGCCCCCACGTGCAGCCTCACGCGGCCGAGGTCGCCTTATCGATGATCGGCGATCCGCGGGTCAAGGTGGTTCAGGGGTGGACGTCTGTCCCTGCCTGGAGCTCAGGGTCGATGCTTGTTTACGCTTCGAGGTTGGTGCGTGTGGAAGGAGGGCTGGCCCGAGGAAGCTATTCTGACCATAGGCTCATTGCGCCATGACGGGCCTGCGTCACGGCAGCGGGCGCCCTCTTATCGCGCCGGGCGCGCCGGCTGGTTGATGCGTGCCCTGGCATCTGTCATTCTGCTTGATGACGCATACAGCACGAAACCTCCCAACCGGCCCCGGCCGCCTGCGCGCCGAGCCCTTCCTATCCGCCCTGAGCGCCCAGCCGGCGCTCATCATGCGTGCTATCCAACGCTGGCAGGTGCAGGGGCAGCTGCTCGTGGATGTGGTGGTGGCATCAGGCATGCTGCCCAGCAAGGGCGAGGTGAGTCATGGGCCCGCCGCACGGCAGAGCAGCCCTGCAGCCGTGCAGCTGCTGGCAAAGGGCGGCGGACACGCGGCCGCGCCCTGTGCGGACGACGCGCTGTGAGCCGTTGCGACGCGCAGTCATCCTCAACGTCGTCGCAGATTATGCGTGCCACCCTGGCTAAACCGGTTGCACGCTGCACTCACATGCGAGCGCATGCACGGGGGCCGACACAAGCGCATCACATGCTTGAGCAACCCCCAGCCGCACCGCTCGGCATTCAGCAGGCGCCTGGCCTGACGATTTGCACAACGCAACCCCTTCGAACCACCCCGCCAGGTGCGTCCATGGTGAAGCACGGCGGCGTGACCTCAACGACGCAAGGTCGCCGACGACAAGAGGGCGCTGACACCCGCAGACCTCATCGACGGCCGCCTGGCGTGCTGGCGTTCCGCAAGAAGAACAAGATCGATTGGCTGAAGGGCTATGCGCAGTTCACGTCGAAAGACACGGTCGAAGTCGCGGGCAAGGCGTATCGCGCCAAGAACATCATCATCGCGACCGGCTCGTCGGTCACCCCGCTTCCGGGCGTCGAGGTCGATAACGACAAGCAGACCATCGTCGATTCGACCGGCGCGCTCGAACTTGCCAAGGTTCCGGGTCACATGGTCGTCATCGGGTGGCGAGCTGCACGCAAAGGTCACCGCCTCGGGGTCGTCGCCGTTGACGTGCAGGATCGGCGCCATGACGCCTCGCCACGTCCGACGGATAGGGCGACGAGCGCGCATCGCTGCTGGACTGCGTGCTGTCAGGCGCATGTGGCGCTGCAGTCCGCAGGTCGATGAACGACCCACTGCCGCTGCAAAGCCGGCAATTCAGCCGATCGCCTTGCCGCTGCACCCCTGTCACTGCGACATCCACGCCATATCTGCCGTCACCGACTACGACACGACGCAGCATCCATGTCGCGGCAGGGGTCGACTGGATTTGTCGAAGAAGATTGATTGCCATCCTCCCTGTGCAAAGGCTCTGAAACGGGGCAGGTTACCAGGCAAGCCGAGCCGCAAAGGAATCCCAAGATCAAGGTTTTGTGGAACAAGCGGGTAGAGCGCTTTGTCGCGGGCGAGGGCGTGTCGGGGCTGGTCGGGGCGTGGAGCTGATTGACCCGATGCCACATGCTTAGCGAGTCCTGGGCCGGATGGCGGCTATCGTCGCGATCGGCCACAGCCCGTCGACCGAAGTTCAAGGGCAGTGCTGCCGCTGGCTGTGACGGCTACGGCGGTCAGCCCGCGGCGGCGTCGGCGCCGGCGAGGCCGGGTGCGGCGGCCGGGCGCTGCGGGAGGGTGTATCGCGCGATGTGGCGCTCCTTCCACCGGTAGAAGTGCATTGGGCGCAGCAGCGCTTTGTGGTCCCGAGCTCGTCGTTGGTCATCAAAATCTTTTCTTCATTTTTGAACCTAATGTTTTGAAAGGAGCATCTGCACCATCCTGGAGGTAAATACCGCTATTGCCGCCGCCAAAATTGTCTGCAGGTAATGCTGCCGCTCCCTGCTGCGAGAAAGTTCATTCGGCGCCCAAGTGCCTGGCCAGGCTCGTTTGCGGCCCGGCGACAGCCAAAGCGCGCGCGCCATCGCCCGCCCCCCTGCTAGCCCATGTTCTCACCGCCGCTCGGACGGCCGCGTAGAGCCGAACCAGTCATCATGGCAGTCCCGCGGGGTCACGTACAGCCGCCGCTCCCGCTGCAGCCGCAGCAGCCATGCGGCGTCGGCGTCGGAGGGGTTCCTGGCCGCCACCTCCCGCCGTTGCCGCTCGATAGCACCTGCGCGCCCCGGGGGCCGTGTTTATCTCTGAAAGGATTTCGGATTCGGATATTCACGTTGCCACCCGGTGCGCCCGGAGGCGCTGGGGTTACGTGTAGGGCCATCTTGCCGGCCGCGCGCCCCTGAAGCAGGGTTTCGATGTTGGACGCGGGCTGGTTTTGTATATCCCGCGAGGAAATGGACGAAATGGAGCCGGTCAGGTCTTTAACCTTTTGCGTACCATACCCTACCACGACTACCTCGGATAAGGATTTTACGTCCGAAACCAGCTTCACGTCCAGGGCGGCAGCAACGAGCTCCCCCTTTCCCCCCTCATACCCACCATGTAGGGGCCGAGCAAGGGTGACTGAGTTGTACTTCTGGCTGAACGGCATCCCACACGGCCCGCACCTGCAGGTTTCCGAGCCCTCGGAAAGTACTGCATGAGTTGGGCGGGCGCGGCGGCGGGCGGGCGTCTCGGCACCCAATACGGGACTGGCGGTAGCCATTGATTGGCGCGATGGAACGACATTCACCCCCTCAAAAGCAAGCAGGCGGCTGGCTGGTCGCGATGCAATGCCGCAGCGCGTCGCGGCGCGGACAAGGCGCGTGATTGCGCCGCACCGGCGGTAAGTGCAGGTGGCCAGCCCAGGATGAGGGTGGGGGCGGGGGCAGGGTTGTTGGCGCATGTCCGCACCTGCCCGAGGTCGAGCCTGTGGGGTGGGTCGTGGCGGCCGAACAGCGCAGCGTTGGCGCCGTCGATGATGGCTTCGAGGGCCCGTGGCGGCGCCAAGTCTCAAGTCCTGGCGTGGGTGGGCAGTGGAGAAAAAACGGCATGGGATCGGTGCGCCGGCGGCAAAAGCGGGTCGAACTGATCGGTGTGCTGACCGCGCGGCGATCCCGGTCGACGTGCCGAGCCTGGGTGCTGGGAACAACGCGCGCCGGGCCTGCGAGGCCCTCGTATAACCGGCTGAGCGCTCGGGGACGGGCCATCTGGCTTTGCCTTGCCGCGCCGCGCCTCGAAGCGAAGTCGGCCGCTCACATCGGGCCTGCTCGAGCCGTGCCGAGCCGCCTCGATGGCTCGAGATATGGTGCGCAGCTGGGACTGCCAGCCGGCGGGCGACAGGTCGATGCAGCCCAAGCGCTCGCCTGGCGGTCGGTGAGCGCGCGCCGTGACGTGCCTGCGACGGCGCACGCTCACGCGCGCGTGCGCAGCAGCGCTTGCCCCGGCCGCGGGCCCAGGGGCGGCTGCATCGGCCGGACAGGGTTGCAGTGACCCTCAAACTCACCACCACTCGGGGACTTGACATCACAGCATCCAGCCAAATGCAGCCCCGAGTGTGCCATCGCAGCGCATACCAAGCCGCAGCCCACTCACCCGCGTCTGCACGAAGCGGGAGGATCCGAATCCAAAGGTCCGCCTCCCACCCCAAATCCGACGCCCTCCACATGCCTCCGAACCTTTCCACTTTCAGCTGCCCCCCGCTCCGCCTATAGCGCGCCATGCTCCTTTCAGATCGTGTCCTGTTCCTCGACGGCGAGGCTCTTGTTATCGACAAGCCCGCCGGCCTGCCCGTCGACGCCCCGCGCGACGGCAGCCTTAGCCTCGAAAATCATCTCGACCTGGGGGCGGAGAGGGATGGGAGGGGGCCTGGTGTGGGTGGCTGGCGGCGGGGCTTGGCGTCGTTGCGTGTGCATTTGCTAGGGGCAGCTTACTGCGACCGTAACCATGTACCCCCAACGTTCTTCCATTGAGGAACTCGACGGCACGACTCGTACCGCGCCCCGTCGCCGAGGCGATATGGCCCCGAACGCACATCGAACAGCCAGCTATCGTCCTCGTTCGGCGCCCAAGTGTCGCGCCACAGCGCCGCCGGCTCATCAGCAACCGCCAGCGCCGCGTCAGCGCGCCCCGCCAGCGCCAGACCCACCAGCGCTGGCTCCAACGTCCGCACCGCGCCACCATCTTGCGGATCGCCGCCGCCGCCGCCGCGCCGTTGCGCCGCCACCACCACCGTATCGAGGTTGAGGCGAATGCGCGGGTCGCCGCGCGCGTCGGCGGCGGGATTGGCTGCTCGATATGGGCGGGAAAGGGCATCGCCGCCAGCGATTGCACCGATTCCTACCACCGAGAGCCCCATATCCTCTGACATCTCATCTGACGACTGCGTTCCGGGAGCAGCTCGACTCCGGCGGCGCGGGAGCGTCATGGCGTCTATCACACACCGATTGAGGTGGTGCGGTATATGGCCGGGGCGCTGGACCGGGCATTGCGCGACAATCTGAACACCCAAGGGTTGCAAGACCCGCACGTGACGATTCTGGACCCGGCGACGGGAACCGGCACCTTTCTGCTAGGCATTGCCGAACGGGTGCGCAATCATGGTTTATTGTGGACGCTGGTATCCTTTTGCCGACGGACTTTGACGGCGGCACTCGGCGCAGTCCTGTAAGTGCAGGACGGGCACCGCCGGGTTCCGGGTGCGGTTCTGATCGCTGTCGAAATAGGGCGGCGGAAAGCAAGTGAGCCTTCGAAAATTATGAGGGCGTCAGGTCAATTTGGGTCTGACGTCCGCTTCTTGCGATTTGTCGCCAAAAGCTGACTGGCAGCAAACGGCCATGTGCTCCGCGCACTCATCCAGCAAGCTCGAAAACGGCCGCGACAGGCGGAGACGCGCACCCCTCCTCCCACCACTCCTCCCACTGTCGCATCAAACGCGAGTACCGCCCGCGCTGCGACGGCTGCCGCCGCTCCGCCTGCCGCCGCTCCTCCTGGCGCTGCTCCTCCCGCCGCTGCTCCTCCCTCCGCCGCTCCTCTCGCTGCCGCTCCTCCTGCCGCCGCGCTGCCTCTCGCGCGGCGTGCCGCCGCCGCACCAGCAGCTCCCAGCCGTCTTGGCCCGCCATCAGGCTGAGGATGGTCGATGACGTCAGCGGGGGTACGGGCTTGCCCCAAGCTGCCGCAGGAGGCGGTACAGCGCCAGCGCCTCAACCTGGCGCGGCCGTCACCGCCCATGATATCCATAAGCGAGGTCTTCGCTTCCTGCAGGAAATCGTCGAGGCTGTCGGTATCGGGCGACAAGGTGACGAACAGGAGTCCGCCCAACGATTCCTGACGCGGCTGAGCCATGCCTTTTACGAACCGCAGGCGCGGCACCAGGACCTAACTCTTTACAAGCCAGCAGGCGGTCATGGAGGTGTGTCGTGCAGCATACAATCAAGTGATGCTCCCAGCCTGTATTGGTTGGTCAACCTTTTACTCACTGGATCCTTGTTGCCGCGATGCTCGCCACTGCTTTTCGAGGCTGCTGCCTGCATGCGCTTGCGGCTCCGCGCCGCCCCACTGCTGCTGCCAGGGCTGCGGCCGGCCCGCCCGCATCCGAGACGGCGGCCGCCGCGTGCATTGTTGCGATGAAGCCCGTCGGCCGTGGCGCTGTGAGCTCGCGTCGGCGCTCGCGAGACACGGCCGCAGCCGAGGCGTGTGGCGCATGCTTGCGCGTCACGCAAGCCAATTGGGCCGCGCTTCAGGCGGCCCGCTGCACCGGCCATAGGTGGCCTGGATACAATTTGGAGTCCGCCGGGCTGTTGGAGACCTGCGGTGGGCCTTCCCAAGTGGTCCCCGATTGCAGCAGTGCGGCGGCGGCAGGGTCCTGCTACACCGCTGTCAACGGTGCCTGCAGGGGTGCAGGCGGCAATGCAGGCGCTTGAAGCAGATGCCGAGGAGCGTCAGCAGTCTCTATCGATCAACGCTTCGCCTAGACTGGTGCTGTACATCAAGATCGATCATTTCTGGCCCAATAAGCTGGATTTCTGCATTATCATCTTCTTCAAACCCATCTTCTACAACAATTCTTCTTCTGAAGATCTCAAGGTCACCAGTTTGATCATTTACGATCACGTCAAAATCTTGGCCGAGCTCGTCGGGGCTATGTGCAGGCTGCTGTTCACAGGGCGAATCGACGCGCTGCAGCCCCATCTTTGATTGTCCAGCGCGCCAGGGGCCTGGGCGGTCTGGCAGGCGGTGCCGGCGACCCTGGCGCGGCACCGCGGGACATATAGCAGCGGCTCTTCCTCGAAGAGTGAAAGCAGCATGGATTGCCGTGATCGGGCCTACTGTCAAGAGGTCAGGCAGGCGGCAGGTGCGGGCGAATGTAGCGGCTCAGGCGATCGCCGCGACCCTGCTTCCGCTGCATGCATCAATGTACTCAACGAACCTCTCCGATTGTGCGACTCCAACACGCCTCTGTAGGCGACCTTCAATTGAAGCAGCCCTTCAGTAGCGAAGCCGCGGTCGCGGTTGACCGGCCGGCTGCGGTGCAGGCGTGGCAGCTGGGCAGGAGCCCGCCGTGCCCGCGGCACCGCCCGCCAACGTCGCAGTCGCTGCACCGGCAACCGGCATTGCGAGTGACAAGGAGCTGGCACAGCAGCCACAGAATCAGCAGCAGCAGCAGCAGCAGCAGCAGCAGCAGCGCAGCAGCAGCAGGGTCGCAAGCGTAAGAAACGCGAACAAGACCGGCGAGCAGCGGCCGCGTGCTGATCCAGTGTCTGATCAACGTCGACGCCAACCCGAACAACAATGATCCGGCGTGCGTGCCGCTCAATCGCTTGGGCCTCGGCGTCGCCGATCCCGCCGCGATCGATTATGTGCTCGGCGATCCGTATCGCAAGCAGGTGCTCGAACAAATGGTGTTCGGCGCCAACTTCTCTTTCACGCCGTTCGCCACCTGGGCGGGCGATGTCACGCGATCCGGATGGCGCAAGACGGGCAACCCCCACGCGGCGCTGACCGTCATGCTCGTCGGGGGAGGTCTGCCGGTCAAATCCTGTTCAGACGAAGAATTGCGTAATCCACTCGGCGATGAGCGCGGGCTTTTCCTCGCCCTCGATCTCGACGGTGATTTCGTTGGTCTGCTGCCACTGGCCGGGGCGCTTTTCCGGCTCGAGCTAGCGCAAGCCAGCGCAGCATGCCCAGCCTGTTTTTCGTGTCGGTGCCGGGAATGCGGACCTTGTTCCGCCGTAGTTGACGCATCTTGCGTTTCCCTCCGCACCCGCTGCACCCCGCGCCGCGCCGCGGCTGCGGATATGCACGGGCTAGAACGCGCTGGGAGGGTGAGCGCGCGCGAACCACGTGGCCGCTTTGGCGAGGGCGCGAGCGAGGCAGAGGGCTGGCTGCTGGAGCAGATACCATTCCCTGTCAGCACCACCAACTCGGTGGGGCCGGCTGGCGAGAAGCCGCGATCACGACCAGGTTGGTGCGCGGTTCAAGGCCGTCCATCAAAGTGAGCAATTGCGCGACGAGGCGCTTTTCGGCCTCGCCCTGCACCTGCCCGCGCTTCGGCGCGATCGAATCGATTTCATCGATGAACAGGATCGACGGCGCCGACTTCGCTGCCTGTTCGAAGATATCGCGCAGCCGCTTTTCGGATTCGCCATAGGCGCTGCCCATGATCTCGGGTTCCGTGCCAACCAGATCGCATGCCAAGCCACGCGCCCCGGTTGCTTTCCCCACTGCCGCATCTGGAAACGGAGGGATGGGAGGTGCGTGGCCCGCTCGGCCGTGGTCTCGATGCGCGTCACGGGATCGCCGAGCCGCAGCGTGCCGCCCAAGCGCTCGAACAATCGCACCATTGCCGACACCAGCGCATTGGTGCCGCCGCGCGCGAACCAGACGCCGCCCTCTTTTTCGATCGTGTGGATCAGCGCGTAGATCGCGCTCGTCGTCATCGGATTGCCTCCGACGAGCAGCGTGTGGAACGACAAGGCCTGCCGCAGCCGTTCGTTCCACCGGCGATAGTGGAGCTAGCGCTGCGCGGCGCGCTGACGAGGCGCTGGCGGTTCTGATCAGCGGCGGCGCTGGGCGGGACTACCTGGACCTCACGGGTGTCATGTGGGTGGGGCTGCGCGCGTGAGAGGCCGCGAAAGTAGGCATCGGGGCTGACGGCCGCAGGCAAGATTGTTGAGCAGCTCGCCGTGCGCAACGGTATCACGTTGCGAGGCTCCACCATAAAGGTCGCAGTCAGCTGCCCCCATGCGATATGCACACGCAACGTTTGCCAAGCCCCGCCATCATCCGCCCACGGTACCGCCTACCTGCCTCCCTCATTTCCCCCAGAGTCTGAGTACGCGCTGCTGCTGGAGGCCGTGGCGCGGGGCGGCGGCTACGCCCAGTTCGCCGCCCTCCTCGGCCGCATGCAGGCCGACCTCAACCGCTGCGGCCCTCGACCCTGGCTCTGGTGGAGCGCTTCTTCGCAGCACCCGCGCGCGTCGGCGTTTGCGGAGGACGGGCCTATGGCGTGGCGCGGCGCGGGGTGCGAGTCGGCGCGGTGGGTGGCGGTGGACCGTCGGCTTCAGTGAAGACGACGGGTCAGCGACTGCCACATGGCATGGTGATCCGTCGAATCGGCATCGCTGTCAGTTTGCCAACGTACAATGGCAGAAGGAACACGAGCCGTTGTGCTAGGTCAGGCCCGAATACGGCACGTCAGATCAGCCGTTCGCGCCCGCCTGCCCGCTGCGTTGGCGCTGTCCCCCCACGCCTTCCCCCCTGCCTCTACTGCGCAAACCTCTCAAGGAATCGAATTGCGCCGCGGCCCAATGCGGGGATCGTGACTTTCCTGCACCGCTGCCTCAACCAGCGCGACGAACTTGTGTGTCAGTGCGAGCGTGTCTACGGCTGAGTGAAGAAATCTTGCCGTGTCGATCGCCGGCTTTCGCGCCGCTCGGCGGCGGAGGGGGCAAATCCGCAGGGTTGACGGTGTGGGTGCGCGTCCTCACAGTTTGCGCCATGCACGAAAACCCCCTCCACCATCCTCCGGCTGTGTCACATGGCGCGGCGCGGGCTGCGGTTGCGACGCCCGTCGACTTCATTCCGTAAGCCGCGCTCGGACCATAATATGGGTCCGGTGCCGCAGAATATCATCATGCTCACCGCCGATGCCTATGGTGTGCTACCCCCGATCGCGAAGCTGACCCCCGATCACGCGATGTATCACTTCCTGTCGGGCTATACCGCGCGTGTCGCAGGGACCGAGATCGGCGTCACCGAGATATTTCTGGACGGCGCCAACATAGCGCTGGCCGGGCAGAACTGGGAGGGGGGAGGGTTCTCAATGGTCCAGGTGGGGCCGCTTGTGTTTCGTAGAAGTCCTGATGGGTGGGATGGGGGCTTTCGACTGCCGGTGTTTCGGGGCGGCGGGGTTTGCAAGGTTTGAG
>NNCB01001459.1:0-10750 GCA_002317545.1 Scenedesmus quadricauda | reverse complement strand
CCTGCGGCCAGCTCACGGCCCACGCCCGCTGCGGCGGTGTCGACAAGACGAACGGACCGCTCGCCGCGGCGCTGGCGCCGACGCCGTCGCCGCGGGGTGGTGCAGCCGTCGGATCGCTCCGGCGGCGATGGGCTGTATCCAGCAGCAAGTAGTCGGGCCGCTCGACCCGTACCGACCCTCAAGCTGCCGGGCGCGATCACGGCGCCGGCGCCGGCTGACAGGTGCTGGAGCAGGGCGCCCGCGGCGCCGAAGGCGAGTAGTGGGACTTGCTCGCCGCCGCACCCGCGGGCGCGTCGGGCTTGCAGGACGCAGCCGCGAGTTCAGACACCGCCAGGCAGCCGCGCGTGTCGTCGAACGCGCCGCGCGCCGCGTGCGCGAGGCGCAGCGGCGCGGCGCGGAGCGCGGCATTGAGGCTGCTGCTGCCAGCCACCTGAGCACGCGGGAACAGGGTGCCAAGCAGAGAGCGCGGCAACCTGCGAAGGGCTGCAGGCACCCGGCTGCGCCCGTCGCATATCTTGCGCCAGGTGCTGCGCACCTGGTGCGCGTCCGGCAAAGCGCACAGCGCACCTCGTGGTGTGAAGAGCCCACCACTACCACCTGCCACGGAGCACGCGGCACCAGGTGCATCAGCGTAGACGTGTAGGTATGGCCCGGCTCAATGAACTGGGAGAGCTCCAGTCGCAGCGCGGCCAGATCCAGGACGGCCACGCCGACCTCCTTGGCGCGGAATTCGATGCAAGCGGCAAAGATCGGTGCCAAGTCGTCCTCGATTTTATCCTGGGCGGGCTCTAGAGCTTCCCCTTCGCGTGTCTGCTCCTGTTGCTGGCTAGACATCGCACTATTACCGGTATGCCCCAGATCAATTATGGCTGAGACGATATGATACAGGTTGCTTTGCGTTGAATGCTATAACTTTCATGGGCCTTGCTATATGCCTGGAATATATCATACGATGTGCGTGTGCCAAGAACTGCGTAGCAACCGTGCGTTATCGAGATCTACGGGTAAGGAATCCGTGGGTGAGCAAAACATCGTTCACTCAAGTAGTCGTAGAATTTCTATCAAATCTTTACATTGAGTACCGTGGTCACGTTGCCGCCCAGCTGACCCGTGCGGTCTGCTGCGCTGTATATGCGCCGTGTGGCAGGCGCGCACCGATGCTGCAGCTGCTCATGCTGCCCTCATCTCAATGGCCAGGCCTCCCCTCCGCATGTCTCCGGTGTCACATGTATCCACAGGTGCTATCTCATGGCCGGGATGCCGATCAATGCCATCATGTGCGAGAGCTGTGGCTCAGCAGTGCCGAGCGCGTGGCTGCAGCAGCACACCATTACCCCTCCAGACTGCTTCATGGTGGCTTACGACATACCTGTGACCTACAAAGCTGCTGCTGATGGCAGCCAAACCTGCCTTGTCCGCTGCGATAGCTGTGTCGCAAGACTTGGGGTGAGCAGGAGCACAGGGCAGGCGGGCTCGCCGATCCACATTGGTCTGATGGCCTTGAGCCATGGGAAGCCGCTCTCAAGGGACATTCCGGGGCACGCACAGATTGTCAAAGGGGAGATTTTTCGCAGGCATGGCAGCCCCGCCCAGGGCGATGACCCAGTGCCTTGCTGCGACACAAGCGTTGTGCCTGTGCCTGTATGTGACGGCCATGCTCCAACACTGCTTGTCTTTGTCCGCTTTGCAGGCGCCAATGGCCCCAGCATCCCTGGATTTGACACCAGTCGGCAGGATGCAGCCAGCAGCGGCGGCGGATCGATTCCGCGGTCAGTCTCTTGGACGCGTATACGGCATCGGTTGGAGTGCCATTGGAAACTTCGAGGTCAATGGCGACGGCCGTTCCGACCTGCTTTTGGTCTAATATGCTCAACGTGTTTGCCAGCTTGCAACCTGGCAAGAATTTGAATCTTCATAGAGCGCTGAGCCATATTTCCATGTATCTACATTTGTGGATAGCACGTGATTTGTATGTAAGATTGGCCCCAGCACGTGCTGTGCTGGGCGCGGTTTCGACAGATGAGATTTGCCTGATTCCGTAGCATGCATTTGGTTCGAAAAGCGGAGCCGCGACCCAAACCGTATAAGATGTTCGATGGCGGCGGATTATATCTGGCAGTTCGTAGCCGGCCCTAGCAGGCTGAGCGGCGTGGTTCACGGCTATGGGCAAACCGGTTTGATTATTTTCATGAATCGGAGATGTGGCTCTTATACTGTACCATGCTTGCTTGCATCAGCGCAAGCGTAGCGGCCTGGATATGCCATATTGTGATCACCTTCACCTGCCGTCCACCAAGTTCCATTGAGGCTGCAAGGAACATGCGTAATGTGCACCTCACATCGTTCGCACATCTTTTGTGTGCCACCAGCTCGTGCCACAGCTCCAGTGCGAGCAGCTGCCGGGCGAGGGCGGGCACGCACGCAGCGAGCCATGGTACAAAGCGCCGCATCCCCTCCCAAACTCACCTTCGACGCCTACGAGCGGCCTGCAATACCTATGTTTATCCTCTATGACCCTAACATCGACAGTATGTCGTCGGGACAGGACTGGGATCCGGTGGTCCTTCGCAAGAAGCCTCAATCCGCAGCAGCACGCAAGGACGAAGCAGCTGTACATGCGGTGAGCAATTGAACGCGGGCGCGCCGGCCAGACGATGTTTTCGCGGGCTGCGCGCCATCTTTCCTGCCCGCGGCCTCACGCTGTATCTCGCTGTCCATTCCATGCACGCAGTCCCGGCGATGGGAGCGAAGTGGTATAGACGCAGGAGTGAGAGCCTGATCCCATAAGCTTGTGGGGTCGCATCGCAATCCGCGCGAAGCCGTCTAATGGAACTCGCCGCCAACGCCTGTGCTTACTCGCGCGCCCCGTATGTTATTGATCCCAAGTCTGTCCAACTACCACCAGCGGCAAGGCAGCACACAAGCTCGATGCGGAGACGGAGGACTTTCACCGTGAGCGTGCTGCGCTGCTTGCGCAGCTCGCGCGGCGCATCTTGCATGCAAGGTCCTGGCCAGGCGCAGATGACAAGCAGCACACTAGTGACATTCTGCCGCCCTGCTGATGGTGTTGTGCCTCGCGCTTTGCACTCGCAGACGAGCGGGTCTCCACAGAGCTGAAGAAGCAGACTTCGGCTACTACTGCCGGGAAATAACTCAAAGCACGGGTCAGCATATCCACTTTATATTAGACAACAAGCCATATGCTGTGTGCACACTATTTTTCCGGTAAATTCGGCTAGCAGTTGCTCGGATTTGGTGGCTGTCGTCCAGATCTATCATGGAAGTTGCACCTTCATGAGGCATCAGCAGCACTGCGAGTCGCCAAGCTTTTCATTTCGCTGCAGCCCACGCTAGTCGCTGCGTGCTTGGCAGGTGGAAACGCGAAAGTCTCAGGTACCTTGATATTAGCCGCTCACTAGCCAGGCCACCTCTTCGCAATTGCTTTTACAGCTCATCAATGAAACAGCAATCATCCAGGATTACGAGACGGGCAAGGCCATCCCCAACCCACGGTATGAAGGAGCAATTCTGAAGTGTGAAGGCTGCACACTCGCATGATTATCGGGATAGGCCATTTACACCCACTTAGAGCACGGCGAGTACCTTGAGCTATCGAGACTGCCTTTGAACCTTGTCACTGCGCAGGTGCTTTCAAAGTTTGCGCGTTTGGGCGTGGTTTTGAAGAAAAACCCTCGTAAAAGATCGCATAGCGGTCCGCCTCCTCTTGCGCCGACTGTGCCCTTGCTCGAATCGACTTCTTAACCCTACACCTGGCTGAGAGCGTGCGATTCGCTTACCGCCGGTATTGATCACAGCACAATTGTGTTTGGCAATCCTGCGCAGGGTTGGCGCGTCGGGACGTGCCCCTGCTTAATTTGATAGGCTTCTTTTTCCTGGCCAGGCGCACGTTCCTCCCGCGCAAAGACGCGCAAGCTTCCCTGGTATCATGCGACCCGTTCGTGTAATTAGCCGCGCATTTTATTGTGTGATTGGCAGGGAACTCATACGTCTTGAAGTTGAGAGTTGGCGGGTGGATGAAGGGAAGGCCCAATCGGTGTCGCAGCTTGAGTCATATTACAGTCATATGTCGTCAGCAACAAACCGTTTGAATGATCTCAACCATGTAGTTGAACACCGCCAAGAACAGGATGGCATTTGCGAGCACATAGTCGGCAAACGCTCGCTCTGGGGACATGCCCGTGAAGTCCTTGTTGCTTGGGCAATCTGCATCCTCAGGCACCTGTTTTGCGCCGCAGCATGCCTTGTGCCCGAGCATTTGGTAGCGGTTTCTGACAAGATGGCTTCATATGTTGCCGCGGCACCCAACAAGCCACAATTCAGTTGCCGTAGTGGCACCGTGATAGAAGACATGGAAACAGGTGGTAAATTGAGGATACAGATGCCAATTGAGGGAAGCACCCTGGCGCATTAGCCTACCAGCGTCAGCGATAACTTGTTCAGAAGGAGTACTTGAATGCCCGCCAGGAAAAGTTGAAGGGAAAGGTACTCATCAGACCATATACGTATGTCCTTTCGGGTTTGTATACCTGAGGTGCGCGTCAATGAGAGTCAAGGCGGCGACCCCGCTGCCAGGCATCCTGCGCATGGCCACATGAGATGTTTCTTTATGACGGCGCGGCGTTGGGTTCGAAGGTGACTGCTTCCTCTCTGGACCTCGACTTGAGGACACATCTGATGCACACCCGTTAGAGCGGGGAAAATAGGCTGCTCCTGTGGGTTTCTGTTGCTGTTTGTTCCCTATGCAGTGCCTCTGTGCATAGTCGCTTGACCTATAATGGGACGCTGCTTTTAAAATTATTCGGCTGTGCTATGGCACGCACCTGCACCGATGCTGTGCCAAGCTACCCGCTGAAAGCATGGTGTCTGCGCATCAGGTACCGTGCTTGCATTGCGTCAGTGAGCCCCGTAGGCACTGACACACTGTAACGCCCAATCTGTATCAGAGGGCCTACCGCTGCACCGCTCACATCGGGACGCTGCGGCGGAGCGCGAAGCGCGGCGACGCGGGCGATCCTTCGGCCTGTCCCAAGCAATCACCTTGACCTTGGTAGGTGTCTTCTTGTACTCTTCGAGAAAAGTCCGCAGATGTGCCTATTTCAGACATGATCACCGGACACCGATCTGCTGAGCGTGGCCCCCTGACTTGCATTAGGGCTGCAACCTGTAAAATCAAGCCCTTCCAAAGGCAATGACAGACTGTAGACGATACTCGTGACCATGCCGGAGCGAGATCAGTTCGATCATCAAGTTTGGACCCAAGTCGGGATGCAGAAAGGCAACGTCCTCGAGAAAATCACCATATCTGACGACGGAGAAGGCTTTACCAAGGCCAATCTCAACTATTTCGACGAGATTTGTACCGGCCACAAGGACGATATTGGCGGTAAGGGTGTCGGGCGTCTGGCCTTCCTGAAGTATGCCGACAAAGTCGAAATCAGTTATTCAGTGCGTCGTCAGTTCCATAGGCCCCGGATGATCCGTCATGGCTCTGACTGGCAGCCATGCCACGTTCCTCGCTGTGCCACCAGCCCGGCCGCGAGCTGATGCTCGGAACGCCGGGCTATACGGTGCCGAGCGTCGAGGACACGATCGGTCTCAACCTGCGGCTTGGCTCGCGCACCAATCCCGCGATCCGCTGTGCGGGGCTTTCGTTCAACACCTCGCACCTCGGGGAAGACGAGGCGCACGCGCTGATGGCGGCAGGATAAAGGCCGTCGCCGGCTGTGCAGTACCCAACGCGAGCGACGGCGCGTTTCGGACCGCACTCCGCGACGGCGATCCTGCTCTGCCAGCTGGCCAACCCCGAGATCCCCAGGAGGCCCGCATTGCGCTCGATAACATCGAAAGCCCCATCTTCCTGGTCCATTTCCTGCATCGAATATCAACGGTGTAGACGGATGAGCTCCTGCAGGGCGGCAATCAGACAGCAGTGCCCATCGGCCGCGATACGTGAGGGTGTACAGCCCTAAACGTATACTTATACCAAGAATACGGACGCGCTGCGTGGAAGCTCCTTTTCAGACCAGCGCACGTGCGCACCGCTGACCGAGCGAACTTGCGACGCCCTGATCCGCCAGCGTACCAACCCGGACGGATACATTCTGGATCGTAGCGGGTCCGCCGAAGGTGTTCGCGTTGCCAAGCGACTTCGCCGTCCGCCGGTGAAAATGAACGGCCGGTTCGCAGAGGCGTGCTCTGCGTGCGCCCAGCCGCCGAGGCGGCGGCCGTCGCAGCCGACCGCCGTTGGCCCGCAGCGTTTCGCCGGTCGTGCCCCGGCGACGCCTGCGCTGGATGGGACGCCGCATCGCCGCTGAGCGTGTCTGGTAGCGCCAGCGGCGGTAGCCCGCGCGGCAGCTGCCCGGTTGCGCCACCTGGTAGGCCGCGCCCGCGAGCCAGCGGTTGACCGTCCACAGCCACGCCGCGCCGTCTGAGTCGGGGCGGGGCATTTTGGCACGCCCGGTGGCGACGGCAACAGCGGGGGCGGAGGCGGCGCGAGCCGGCGCGCATGGCAACGACAAGAACCGATTTCTTCGAACCGCCACAGGGCGAGGTCCACCAGCACCGAGCAGTCCGCGCGCATGCGCTAGGCTGCATTCACTCAACCTGCGCAAGGCTCGCCCGTCACCTCAGCACAGGAGATGCGGACCAGGACGCGCCTACAGCATCAGCAAGCGCGACTACGCTCGTACCACCACCTATGCAGCAACCTTCACTGGCACCACCAGTCTCTCGCGCAGCAGCAACAGCAGCAGCAGCAACAGCAGCAGCAGCAGCAGCAGCAGCTGGATCAGCAGCAGCAGCAGCAGCAGCAGCAGCAGTTTGACGCAGAGCAGCAGCAGCAGCAGCAGCAGCACCTTGGCTGTTGGGAGCCGTCTCCAAAGGAGGCGGCCCCGCGCTGCCAGCGCCGCTTCGTCACAGTGGCGTCTACCCCTCCCAGGCGATGAGCCCAGTCCGGGCCTGCCCCTCATTCAGTCTGCCTCTGCAGCGCTCCCGCCAATGCCGACCGGCCCCTACATGGGCGCGAGCGGCATGGGCCTGTCGGCCCCGCGCGGCCCCGGCGGGCAGTCCGTGGCCGGCGTGACGCGCCTCATGCAGCAGTGCAGCAGCATGCTCCGGGAGCGGATGTACATGGGGGCGGGAACGCGGGGCAGATGGGCGGCGTGCGCAGCAGCTATGGCAGCCAGGCGTCGTTCGACCCTCAGGAGGTGTGTGCAGTTGGCCCGGGTACTCGACAAAGTACGAACCACCGGCACCTAAACTTGAACCCTATCCTCGAGGGCGCCGATCGCTCAGCCGCAACTTGCACGGAGCAAGCGCGCGCTCATTGACCATGCAGGCCTTCTCGAGACGAAATCGCGGTCGCGCAGGAGACGTCTTGCTGGTCGACGACACGTTGCTAGCCGCGACCGACCAGGCGTCCAGCACCATGTGGATGAAGACCCGGCCAGACACCGCGGACAGGGCCGCGATGGCGCTGCGCGAGGCGTCCGAGATGCGGTATGCGCGCAAGAGCACATTCGCAACTGCCCGCACACCAGACGCGCGGATTGCTGCCACCCGCTTGAGCCCCCATGTCGATCTGAACGCACGCTTGGCCTGGCGCCCGTGCGCAGGAGCGCCTGCAGCTGGCGGAGGGCGAGCGTCGCCGCGACAACGCAGCCGCCGCCGCAGGTGCAGCCGAAGCTGGGACCGCGAGCGTCGCCTGCCAGCGGCAGAATGGAGCCCTGCGGGCGGCGCTGCGCGATCGCGACGCGGCGCTGCAGCGAGGGACTCCGAGCTGGCTGCGCTGCAGGGCGGGGCGGACATGGCGCGCGTGCGCGTTGCCCGCGAGAGCCAGCGCGCAGTCGAAGCGAGGCGGCGACATGCGCGCTCGATACAGGCGCGCGCAAGGGGGTGGTCGCAGGCCGAAGGTGCATTCCTCTGTGGGCTGTGGGCTTCAGCTCATGGGCTGCGCTGTATGGCTTGTGCTGTTTGGTTTGGGCTCGTTGCGCAGGCTGTGTGGTGCGTGCTGCAGGGCCAGTCCTGCGTGACTTGTGTCTACGGCTTGTGCTTGTGGCGTGGTCGGGCAAGCATACTTCCGCCGTGGCGAAGCAGGTTCGGGCTGATGCAAGTGAGTGCAAGAAGCCCAGACAGTCGCCTATCCCGCAACACCCTTCTCCGCCTCCGTCCGCTGAATGCACGCGCGAACCCGCAAACCCAATAGGCGCGAGCTCGAGGAGTCGGAGGACCTGTCGGCGCGGTACAGGGCGCTGGTGGAGCAGATCTGCGCGCTCTACAACGAGGTGCAGGACCTCAAGGGCAGCATTCGCGTGTTCTGCCGCATCAGGTGGCGCTCTGCCGGGGCAGGCGGGGCAGCAGCTGTCCTGGACGGCTGGCCTGACCAGGGGGCGCGGCTGGCTGGCTGGGGCCGCAGGAGCAGGGGTCGGCGGGATCTGCACGCCCTGCAACCCACCAGGCCAGGGCGGCGCACACCGTCCACGCTCTTCTGCACCATCCCGCCGCGGCGACGCAGCAGCGCGCGCCCGAGCGCGACGAGGCGGCCGGGGAAGACGAAATATAGCAGTGTCAGCGCGATGATGGGCGCGAAGAGGAGGATGAGGAGGGTTTTCATCTCCACCAAGTAGGGGCCCCGACAAGCACGGTGTATGTTGGGTGATGGAGTTGCGTTCATGCAGGCTGGCTGCCTCGTGGCTGAGTCGGATGCCAGTGGGAAGGGGCAACACAGCCCCTGGCCCACCAGCCAGCCGAGGCATTTGGCTGGCTGGCTGGTCCTGCTTGCAGAAGTTTCCGAAAGGCAGGGCGGCATGCCCCATGGCGCACAGTGACGCGCCTCCGCTGGCGTTGTTTCCTGCCGCAACTCCTCGGCATCGCTCGCTGCGACCGCTCGGCACGCGTAGGGACGAGCACCGGGAGTTCCGGGTCAACCGCGTGTTTGACCCAAGCGCCAGCCAGGACGCGGTGTACGAAGACACACACCGCTCGTTCGCTCGGTGCTGGACGGTGAGCCTTGCGTCAGGATGGCGTGGACACAGCCAGCCCTAGGAGCGATATTGACCATGTAGGCGCGGCCTTGGGGCGCGGCCGTGGTTCCGGGCAGACCAAGCTGCCGCTGCTACATGGGCCCGCGGAGAGCGTTGGCTGCAAGCTCCTCTTGAGGGTTTGGCCCCTGGACCGCTCATTTCCACGGCGCGGACCGCAAGGCCGCGGTTTGAAACCCGCAGGCCACAACGTGTGCATCTTTGCCTACGGCCAGACCGGCAGCGGCAGACCCACACCATGAGCGGCACCGACGTGCACCAGACCAGGGGCGCGGCATCAACTACCGCGGCCATGACGACCTGTTCGCGATCCGCGACGCGCGGCAGGCGAGGTGATGCCCTCATCAACCGGCTGCCACCCGCGCGGCGCGCCTCCCGGCCCCTTGCCCTGCGCCCGCATTGCGCTGAGTTGGCTGCCACAGCGACGCGACCGGAATCAGCGCTTGCACAGCATTCATGGAGGCCCTTGATGCGTGGAGTTGACCCCCTGCCCGCCAGCCACCTGCATCAATCGAGCCGCACCCAACCACGAGCTTCTCCAAATGGTTCAAACCCACACTCATATGCAGTTGCTTTTTCAAGATCAAGGCGGCGTGGCCTAACTTTTGCAGCTGCAAAGAGACATAATGCTCTCACACAGACTCTGCAAATCTAATCATCTGACCGCTAACCCCATGTCGGCCCAACTCATTTCTCTTCACGTTGACCGCTTGCCCATCCTGCCGATCGCCACGACGCACGTGGCTACAGCATCACGGTGCAGATGCTGGAGATCTACAGCGAAAACTAGAGCGCCGCATCGAAGGTCAGCCCGCCGCCCAGCAAACTGCCCTTGGCGCCGACCTCATAGTTCGACAGGCGGTCGGCCTTGACCGGCGGGATGCCGGGCGCGGTGCGGATGAGCGGGCGGGCTCTGGTTGAAGCCGGCAAGGCGGCATAGGCCCTGCGAAGCATTGCACGTTGAAGCCCCCGTGTGGACAGGCGCGTTGATATTGTTCTGTTCGGCCCGGCACAAGCTGGCATGTGCCACAAATACACGACGCATACACGCGGCACTCACACACAAACACGCTGAACGCGATTTCGCTATTCTCTCCCATCAGACACACACACATATTGCGTTGCTTCGGCTAGGGTTGCAAAAAGAAACATAAAGTCGCGCGGTCCTTCCCCAGGAGAGGCCTCCCCATAAGGGGTTAGGCCAGCGAGACCAAGAGGAGAGATACAAGATGCCATCAGCGCTCGATTTGCGCCTGGAAGCCGCCTATAATCTGATCACCGGTCCGGGCGGACCGATCCACCCAAACCGCTTCTAACGACCCTGTGGGGATTTGTTCTATGAACCCCAGCCCCATAAGCAGCTAGCAGCGCAGCTCCCTGACTTTTCCCCCAATCAATGCACGCCAACCACAGCCACCAGATCCTGACGGTGATTGTCGACGGCGTCAGCCACGTCACCGGCTCCCGCAGCCACGGCTGCCTGCACCTCATCGACCTCGCCGGCAGCGAGCGCGTCAGCAAGAGCGAGGCGTCGGGTAGGGCGGCCTCGAGCGGGGCCGGGACGCCGCATGAGGCATTCCCCTTGTTTCATGCATGTGCGTCGTATATACCGGCTGCAAAACTTTTCACCGGCATTTCGCCCCTTTCATCCTCGCGACCTTGCATGCCGGATCGCGGAAGCGTTTGACCCC
>NNCB01001458.1:0-10755 GCA_002317545.1 Scenedesmus quadricauda | reverse complement strand
AAAAAACACCACCAACGTACTCCTGCCCGACTACGTGGGGCTAGGCAAGCAGGCGGCGCGGGGCTTTGGGACTGATTCGGCGTGTATAGTATTTCTGTAAGAAAAGATGTGTAATTGTTTGTTTAGTTGACTAAACAGGTTGTATATTGATCGTTGATAATCAGGCGTAAATAGTATGAACGAAAGCCTCATCAGCAAAGAAAAGGCGCCGCTTGCGGCTCAATGAGCATTGACGCGTTGGGCATGCCCACAGGATGAGGTGTCCAGTGGCCTGATCTGCGCCAAAGGTTCCGCCCAGGGAGTGGCCAGGAAGCACGGTGACTTCGGGCTTGTGGGCCGATAGCTGCCCGCCATTCTGGCGATTTCGAGACGCAGCCGCGCGGGCGGTCAGGCGCGTCAGCCTTCGCAAACAGCCTTAGTAATCAGGCGCCCGCGCCCGCATCAAGACCCGGCACCAGGTCTTTCCAAAAAAGCTGGTCGAGTAGCGCCAGCGCATCACGCTCGAAATCACCTGCGCTGTAGGGTTCGGCTACGGAGTGGGAATTGATAAATGGTGGGGTACCTCGGCCATGTCCGGGGGCCGCTGATGAGAGCCCCGGCAAGTCCTCTGCGCTGGGGAGGCATAGGGCGGGGGGTGGGGCAAGTGCGGCGAAGCAACCGTGCAAAATGCAGGTGACCCGCGAAATCGTGACAGTCAGGTGCCAGCAGATCCGGCGGTGTGCAAAGTCACGGGCCAGATGAATACGATGTGCACGCCGCCACGAACGCGGCGGATCCGGACCGCAGGATAGGCACCGCCATTATGCTGCGGGTAATGCCGGGCGATAAGTTCACCTTTGCTACCGATGCCTATTATGAGGCAGAGCAGGAGGCACAGGATTATGAGCACACTTCGGCAGAAGATATCGTATCTTCGTTACTGGCCACTTATCGGGTGGAACGGTGGGGCGGCAAGCCGGTGGGCGCCAGGGAAAGGAGGGGCCAAGCGATGCAGATGCGCACCCTCTGGAAGAAGCTAGCTCGGGCTCAAGGTGGCAAAGTGTGGGGGCAGGGGCGTGCCACGAAGGCGGGTTCGAGTGCCGCCAGGCGGGCCCGGCGCGCAGGCTGGGCCCAGCGGTCGAGCAGCCTGCGGCGTCCATCAGATGTGCCGGTGAATGTGTAGTTATGAAGGTACTAAGATCAAGGTCAAATCACTCGCGGAGACGCTTCAAATGGTTGCGCTGGCAGGTGCGCACGTTGATGGCTGGCGTGCGAATGCCACGCGCCAGCGGGCCGCTGGCACATGCCCCACGCATCTGTTGGGAGCTGCTTTGAAGCCATCTCGATGAGTTTTGTCAATGCGGCGTTCAAAACCCCCAAACTCCCTTGGAGTATTTGCTAGCCGAAGGACACGATTGGTAGGGCGCGTTCATCGGTTCATCCCGTCGGGTCGACATGGAGTCAACGGGCTCGCACAGGGCCGCCGGATTGGGCATGAAGGGGCCTTCCGGCCGCGCGCCACCATTCAGCGGAAGCTTCGTCGGGGCCCACGTGGAAATAGAGGCTAGTTCATCCAATCGTGCGATGGCTGACGTGAAGTCCCTGGGGACCGGCAGGCATCAGAAGACCAAGCCACGCCAAGGAGCGAGATTTATCTGGCACCATCTGTGCCGGGCGGTGCGGGGTAAAACCACGTGTGCGGTGGGGCGCGATCGCGGCCGGGCAGCACGCGTGCAAGTGATTTATCACAGATTGGACTCGAATGGCGGCTTTGCCCTGGCGGCGCTGCTGGCTATCTCATGTGCCCTGCGCGGCCGGACCGACCTGGCGAGCAGGGTCAGCAACAGGCGCGTCAGATGACGCAGCGCGGGCGCAGCTTGCTGGGGACGGGCAATCATCGCCGTTTCCCTCGCCGCACCCGTCTGAACCTTTCGTGAAGCCATGGACACTTATTGGGCGTCGTCACGCGCGGGCGCAAGCTTCGGTGCAAGATTTCGCGCGCCGGGGGTTCAAGTGGACAGCGGACCGGTCCCCGCTTTCGCGGGGCCTCTGCCGCGCCCAGGCTTGCCAGCGTAGCGGCCGCGGCCCCAGAGCAGGTGGCAGGTCAGGGTGGGGGGCCCCGGGGCAGCCGGGGCGGGCGTACGCGCGCCGCCGCCACTGCGGATTGCACAAAGCGCAGCTTGAGGCGGCGCTCGCTTGCATGAAGCATGTACATCTGCGACACAAATTCCGCCCGGGGGGGGGGGGCGGTCGTGCCGGGTTTGAGGTAGAAGCAGGCTGGCTGGCTGGCAGGCAGGCAGGCAGGCAGGCAGGCAGGCAGGCAGGCAGGCAGACGGGCAGGCAGGCAGGCGGGCGGCTGGGGTGCGCCAGGCACAAGACAATGAGGCGCTGCCGAAATTCGATACTGCGGCGATGCTCTCGGCGCTGCCTGCAATCGTGCCGTTGATTCCTTCGCGCGCCAGCAGCAACGTGGCCCCCGTCAACCCCTAGAGGCATGCTCGACCGATGGACCCACTCGGGCATCGCGATCTGCTCACCGGGGCGAAGCAGGAGAGGGCCAGGCGAACGCGATGAGCAGCTCCACCGCCGCCACCTCGCACTGCGACGGTCCACGCTCCTGCCGCCGCTGGCGCCGCCGAGACATTGTGAGCAGCAGCTGCTGCAGCCCGTGCAGACGCCAGCAACCGATGCTGCGCTGCGGCCGCAAAGAGGGGATCGTCTTGGCCGCGCAGGCCAGGGGCCGCGTGGCGGTGCCGAGGGCGGCGCAGGTGGCCAGCTGGAGCGGCGCGGCGAGGCTGAAGCGGAACGAGAAGAGTATGCAGCAAGCCCTCGACCGGAGGCGTTGCCGAAGGTCACAAAGCGCATCTGTCAGGGGAATGCGGCAGGTTGGGCGGGCGCAGGCAGTTGGCACGTGGCCAGGTCGGAGTGCGAGTGCGGGCATGTGTGTGTGTGTTTGGTATTTGGATAATGGTGCTGGCGCTCGATTCCGTTCAAATTTGGGATCGCGTCTGGCACCGCTTTTGTGATGGGTATGGTTGTCAGTTGGGCTGGGGGGCTTTGGATCCTGACGACTTGGCTAATTAGGTGCAGAAATCGGACTGTCAGCTAGCCACCCCGTATCTGCCGTTCGCGCCATCACTTCGCCGCGCTGCCGTTGACAGAGCGCACCCCCAATCCTATATCGCCGCCACACCCCAGCGGATCACCTGACTTTGCGCAGCGCTGTACCAGGATAGGGCGATTGCGACTGCTCCAGTGCCGCGCCAGCGACCACACCACCAGCCCACCCAGCACGATGGCCGCGCAGAACACGAGGTTGAATCCTGCTGACGAGGAACTGCGTGCCAGAGCATGGGGGGAGGGGGGGGGGCTGAGGGCATGCGGACGTATGGCGGTAGCTAGATGCAAAACGGCGACAGCGATCACCGTCGACAAACGCGCGTCCCGTGGGCCGGCAAGGCCGCGAGCAAGGGACAGCGGCCGAGAGGCACCGGGCGGCCTTGCACCAGCCAGCAGGGTGCCGCATACGGCACGCCTTACCTGGCACCAGACTTCGGCGCAGCCCAGCGCGCACTAGCCGCGCAAGGCGCAACGCGCCCCTTGCCTCTCAGAAGAGCGTGCATTCCCCTACCCGCAACCGGCCCCGTGCTAACAACCACCCCCCGCGGCGGGCACAGCCGCATCCCCTCGCAGATCGCCCCCAAGCCGGCTGTGTCCCGCGCACCAGCAAGTACAAGATCCGTACCGCCCGCTGCGCAGCATCTGCTGCCCTCTGTACCGCAGGTACTGCGCCGGCCAAGCCGCCAGCCACGTGCGCGCTGCGAGTGTGAGAGCCGCCATCGCCGCGCAGCCCGCCAGCAGAAGCGTGCGCGTGGCGGCGGCGCCGACGGCAAGAGCGGCGCTGGAGGTGATGTATACGTTGGCGAGGGCCAGCAGCAGTGCCCAGCGGTCAAACGCGCAACATTGAGCAGATCCCCACTCCCAGAATCTCGCGTCCATTACTGGCGGCGCCAGCTGGAGGGTGAAAGGGTGCAGAGACCGCGACGCGGCTGCATGGCAGGAGCGGCCCTGGTCCTGGATGCATGTCTGGCGCTGGCCGGGGATGTTGACCGGCCCGCCCAGGTGAAGGCCTGCCCGTTGCGTATCTTATGGGTGCGGGCGCTCATCCCCTTAGCCTGCCAGAGCATGCCGCCATGCACGTTCGGCGAGCGACAGGGCGCCAGGGCCCAACCTCATTCGAACCGAAGCAGCTAAGCGCGCCTGTCGGGAGGTGCTCAGCACAGGGGCGGCCCCTGCAGCGGATTGGCGCCTGGGCTGTGGCACGGCGCACGATTGGTGTCGTGCGCTTTTGACACCAGCGGTTCGCACTGCAGACCTCCTTCGCCACCCGATCCGCGACCCGCGCCAAGGCAACATCCGACTTTGAGCAGTATTTCCCTGATTTTGTCAAGCGCTTTGTCGAATTTCGTCGCGCGTGTCGATTCCGCAACTCGCTCGTCGCAGGATAGAAGGCCGATTCAGGCCTTCGCCAACGAAGGAGAATCCGTATGCGTGTGATGGTGTTCGTCAAGGCGTTTGAGGACAGCAAGCTCGTGGTTGTCGTGGGACTGGTTCACACATAAAGGTAGATCAACCTGCAAAGTTGACGCCCTGCAAAGAGCGCAGGATCAAGTTCAGCAGGATCCAGGATGAGACAACTTCTGATTTATAATCTGAATGCGCATCGCTCATGCCTTTGCCACCAATTGTGCCCTCAACTGCGGCGTGTCTCTTGCGCACACTGTCCTGATACCGGCCTGCAGACCTTGTCTATCTAGCTGGCCGAAGTGCTTGTGTTTTCTGAAGCCAATCATAAGCTTGCTGTACACGATCAAAAATACGACTTCTGCGTGTCAAATCCTTGCTCTTGCCTGACCTTTGGGACAAATGGTGCAAAGGTGCTGCAGCTGCCCCTGCGATCGGCGACGCTGTCGCTGCTGGCGCTGTGTATGCCGTTGCGCGCGGTGCGGCGCGCGACGCGCAATACGCGCTGTCGTCCAGCTGCATGCCCGAATTGTCCTCCATGCTGCGGCATTTTCTCCTGGCCTGAGAGCAATGCGGCTGCTCCAGCTGCTCCGCCGCTTTTGTCCGGTTGGTAATCGCGTCCATCGAGAAGCCGTACAGCGTCGACCAGCGACCAGCGCCGACGACAGCAGCAGCGCGCACAGTACTGCGCATCTCTGCTCGCGCAGCCTTGGCAAGCCCATTTCCCCACCCGGAAATGTCCAAATTTCCGGAGTCCATCTCATTGTTGATAATTTTCCTATCATAAAATTTATTGCCCAACCAGCAAAATATTCCTATGCGATGGGAAAGGCCCCGGAGCCGATCTTCGGCGCCCGGCCGGCGGGAGCAGCGGAAACATTGTCTGCCCTTGATGCCGGCCATCATGACATGACTTCAGATAAACCGGCCTCATCTGCACGACATCACGCGCTGGGCAGCGCACACCTCACAAGCTGCCAGCGCCCGTCCCTCAACGGCTTGCTTATTCGCAACAGCGCCGCCACAGTCAGCAAGGGTGCCGGGGCGCAAACGACAGGAACGGGCCTCGCCTGTACAGAGTTGAGTTCGGCATGCTCTGTAGCGTAGAACGTCAACCCTGAAGAACTGCCTCGGTTTCGAAGCCGCACGACGCCTTTATAGGTGTTCCCTTTGGTAGATCACGATTGCGCGTTCCCGGTTTAAGCCCTTGTTGACAATCTCGCCAACAAGGGCTTAAACCAATAGAATTATTTGTTAACTATTGCTGCGGAGAGGGAGAACTGGAGGCAGGCGGAACCGCCGAGCTCGATGTTGAAGCGACAGCTAAATGTTGGCTCAAGATGGGAAAATTCTGCGTTGATGCGCGAGACACAATTAATGGTTGTTTCAAGAGCAATGCTGTGGTGACGTTCAAGTGAGGGTGAGGGGCGGCTCTGCCCGCCACTGGCAATCGGGGTGGGCAGGCAAAAGGGGCGCCCGTGCGGCGGCTGTACTTCTGCGTACCGTCACCCCGCCACACCACGAATGCGGAGTATAGAGCAGGGATATACTGCGGTGCGGCTTGGCACGTTGCCCTGATGCGGCCAACACGCATGCATGCAAAAGCCAGTCAGGGCCGCCTTGTCGGGCGAACAGGCTCGCCGGGACAGCATGCATAGTGCTGGGTCGGTGCGTGGGAAGGGGTGCGCGGCCACAGGGTAGAACATAGTGAGCGAGTCTTGCTGACGAATGAGCAACGAATGCAGATGGAGAGGTGCAGCTGGATTGCCTGTCCAGGTCCCTGGCACATGCTTCCCTGAAGCGGAGGGCAACTTGGCCGTAACTGCAGGGCTTCGGCGACATTCTCATCCTTGCGGCCCCACCAATCTCGTCAGTTATCCGATTTCTGAGCGAAGTAGCATGGTGAAGGGCCGGTATGCTTCCAATGATCGAGGGCATGCATGCGCCCGGTGAGCGAGCAGGTCCAGGCAGGCGTGCTTTGGGCAACGCAAGCGAACGTTGCCCAGATCAATAAGGGTGGGCATTAGTGAAATAGTTGATCGCCAGTTACATACTCCGAAACTTCTGGAGAATTCAATCCCGATTGGCGCATGGACAGCTCCGGTCCGGTATAGATTAAAATTGTCATGATAGAAGTTGACCCCTATGCCTCGATAAGGCCAATCATAACCGACCAGTGATTATTAAGCTTCTGGCATCGCCAACAGCGGGACAGAACTCGTGAGCATGATGTTTTGTGATGCAGATGTTTTTTTAAGCGCAGCAATTCCAGGTCTTAGCTCAGGAGTCCAGGTGCTGTGCGCAGCACTGGCGCGCGTGGACACAGAAATTTCCTGTCCAATGCGGCTGCACCGTCACTCGCTCTGGTGGCGCTGCGCCGGAGGCGACGGTGCGGGTGATGCCGCGCATCGCGCTCGGAACCACCACGACCGGCATCGACTTGGCACGTACAAACTGGCGCTTGCCGGCAGCACGCTCGACTTCACCAGCGGCTACAACTACAACAAGACCGAGATCGACCGCGTCGCCCCCAACCCGGCCGCACTGGAGGCCATCGATCCAACGGCGCTGCGTTTCGGGCGTGTCGAGCTGGGTCGCTTCGAGGTGGGCGCGCCGCGCGACAAGTTCTTCCCTCAACAAGTGGTGGGCACGGCTTCAGCAACGCATGCGTAGGGCGCGCCCCACACTGCCGAGGTCTCTGCCACGGCCAGGTCGCCAGCGCGGCGGCTGCACCCCAGAACTTCGTGGAGCAGTGGGATACGCCCATTTTTATCATTCAGGGCGGGAAAGATTACCGCGTACCCATTGAGCAGGGGTTGCAGGCGTTTCAGGCGGCGCAGCTGCGGGGCATCAAAAGCAAGTTGCTGAATTCACCCGAGCAAGCCACGGCGAGACCTCGGCTACTAATGGGCTCAGGAGGCAGCTAGGGAGGCGGCCAGAGTTCGTCATGCGCGCGGCAGAGAGGGTCTGCGCAAGCTGCTCGTGATCCTCAGCTCTGGTAGTCCCGCCCCTCGGCGTGAGGCCCGGCCCAGACTGGTGAAAGGGGCTTGCAGCACGCGCACGCGCATGGACAGCGCTGGCGGAGACGGGCTGCGGCCTCCTCCTGCGCCTCACCTTGATTACCGGCGCCTCCAGCTCCACGAAGATGTCGGGGAGGCCGAGCTCCTTGCCGAGCAGGCGGACCTCGTCCTTGAACAGCTCGCCGCAAGGGTCCTCGCAACGAGCTTCATGTTCATCCGCTCGGGGAGGCCGCCGACATTGTGGTAGCGCTGCTGCAGCCCCTGCAGGCGCCAGCACAGCCGGTGCGCTGCAGCCGCAAACATGGGGTAGAGCGTGGCCGTGCAGGCCAGGGGCTGCATGGCGGTCTAGAGGGCGGAGCAGGTGCCAGCTGGAGCGGCGCCGCGATGCGGAGGCGGAAGGCGAACAGCTATGCAATGCAGGACCTGCGAGCGAGGGCAGAAGCGCAAGCGTCACGTGGACATGCGGCGTCGGCACGGCCAGGGGCGGATGGGAGGCATGCCCGCAAGGAGGGCAGTCGGTGGGATGAATGGCTCGCGACACACGCGCGGGGCGGCCGTCGAGAGTAGGCTTATCGTAAGCGTGTTGCATGTGCATGTGCATGTGTGCGTGCGTGCGTGCGTGCGTGCGTGCGTGGACAACGAGTTTGCGCATGCGAAGGCAGACGGAGCGCACCCCCTGCCCCCAAGCCCTTGCAGCCACCAGTTCCAGCGGCTCACCGGCACCCCGCCCAGCGCGACCAAGACGCTGGCTAGTGCCTGCTGCTCCGCCGCCGCGCCGCGCGGCCGCGGCCCCGCCTTGCGCTCCAGGATGCCCGCCCAGTCGGCCGTAGTGCAGCAGCAGACGAGGAGCTGCGTCCCCGCCAGAGGATGGGGTCCAATGGGGGTTCAGGCATGCGGCGCTTGTCCCTGGCTTAGCAGCGAGCTGCGCGCAAGTGACCAGGCCGCGCACGATGCCGCGCGAAGGTCGCCGATTACGAGCATGGCTGGTCCTCCGCCATCGAGACCGACTTCGCGCCCAAGGGCTGACCGAGGATACGGTCCGCTTTATCTGGCCAAGAAGAACGAGCCCGAATGGATGCTCGACTGGCGGCTGAAGGCCGTTCCGCCACTGGCAGACGATGGAGACGCCCGACTGCGGCCACAGCTCAACGATCCCGTGTGATTGTCCCTGTAGCCCCGTGTGTCCCGCGCACCAGCAAGTACAGCATCCATACCGCCCGCTGCAGCAGCATCTGCTGCTCCCTGTATTGCAGGTACTGCGCGGGCCAAGCCGCCAGCCACACACGCGCGACGAGCGTGACGGCCGCCATTGCCGCGCAGCGGCGTAGCAGGAGGCGCAGCAGCGCCGCCGAGGGCAAACGCCGCCAGAGGCGATGTCATGTTGGCAAGGCCTCAGTAGCCTCGCCCAGCCTGTGAATCCGGGTAAAGATCAGGTCCGCACTCCGCAAGGACGGCCGAAGGGGCCTGCAATAGCGGGGTCCGGGGCGGGAACGCGAGGGGTTGTCGTATGGCGGCGCTGGGCTCCGATCGCCAGCCCCGGAAAGGAACCGGTCAGTCTCAGGGAGATCGCACGCGATCGCCGCCGCCGTGCGGCAATTCTGCCGTGGCTCGCTCATGGCTCTGCTCCACTTGAGACAAAGCAGCTGACGCACCTGTTCGGAGGCGGTCGGCGAAGGAACAGACTCGCCAACCGCTTGACAGCCAGGCTGAGCGCATCAGCAGTCTGCGTGACGCGCGAGCGACCGTGCTGAGCCGAAGGCCTCCCGCGACCCAGTCCGCGAGCCGCAAGATGGCAGCTTTCGACATAAGCGTGTAATTTTCGTATCGGAGTCAAGCGCAAGTTCCAGGTTGCTCAGTTGCACGCGTGTCGATGTCGATAGCGGCGCGCTGCGAAACAGCTCTTCGCAACATAGTCACCCTTGGCAAGTTAACCTTTTGTATCCAATATTTTATCTTGTACTAGTGTATACACAGGCGAAACGGGGAAATTTTGTCTAGGGATTCTGACTAATTTTTAAATTTGCGCAACAGCATACAATTCTGATTCTGCGTGAACATCAAGGCATGCTAATACTTGGCCTTGTCTGCTAGCTAATTCTCGCCACAACCACGTCGCTCGATCCAGCTTTGGCCGCTGTGGCCCTTCCGACAACCACAGCTGCAATGGCATCATACAACCAAGAATATAGAAATCTATATAGTGGCCAGGGGCAAAGTGCCAGCGATTATTTTTTCTCCCTGAACCAAAGCCCCGGAAGTGCTGAACAAGAATAAAAAACAGAAAAAATCTGTGCGGCCGCATCGTAGCCCTTGCCCTGCCCTCAAAAGCGCGGCCATAACCTGCCGCTGCAGCCGCTGCTGCTACTCCTGCCGACCCGGCCGATTTTCATGTCGCCAGCGCAGCCGCCGCGGGCGTCGATGCTGCAGGCTTGCGCTGGCGATAGAGTTTGCCACCACGCGCCACCGCTCGGCTGGCCTGCTGATCGCGCGCCGTTCCTGCTGGAGGCGGGCCTGCCTGCTCCGCTGCTGCGCTGCTGCTGCTGCTCTGCGCCGCTGCTGCCGTACTTCCCGCTGATCGTCGTGTTCTGCCAGAAGTACGTGAAGGGAAGCGGCATCGGTACGTTGCTGGCACTGATGCTGCCGTTCTCGATCGCCCTGCTGGTGGTCTGCCGCTGCTGCTGCTGCTGCTGGGGCTTCGGCTTCCGCGCGGCCGGACGAGCCGCGGGCGCCCGGACGACAGCGGCGGTGCGCGCCGCGGCGCGCGGCTCGAGGGTGCTGAGCACCGCCCGCGACGGCGCACCTGCTCGGCGGCGCGGGTGCCAGCCGCGACGATCCGCATCCCCAATCGCGACCACGAGCCCGCCGCCGACGCTCAAGCTCGCAAACGGCGGCGGCCGCGCCGCGGCCTGCGGCGCCTCGGCCACCGTGGCCGCGACTTGCGCGCCAGCGGCGGCGGCGGCGGCCTCCGCCTCCTCGTCTTCCGCGAGCGCGCGCTCCATCCTGTCGAGGCGCTGCAGCTGCAGCTCCTGCGCGCGGCGGATGCGCTGCTCCACCGCGTACTCGGCGCTGCCGGGCACGGGGTCCCAGTCGAAGTTGTAGAGGCGGTGGATGTGGGCGTAGTTCTTGGCGACGCGCGCCATCTCGCTGCGGATGGCCTTGTCGTTGGGGAGGGGGTGCACCTGGCCCAGGGGGCCGGGGGCCATCTCACCTGGTGTTGTGCAGCGGATCTGCG
>NNCB01001457.1:0-10759 GCA_002317545.1 Scenedesmus quadricauda | reverse complement strand
TATCGATCGGCGCCATGTCGGCGCGCAGCCAGTCGAGCAGCGCGTCCCAGCTGGATGGTACATTGCGGCGTCCGAAACCCGCCCTTCATAGCCGCAGGCCCGCCGCCTGGACGATCACCGCGGCACTGGCCAGGGCCTGGGGCAGCTCCAGTCACGCCGGCAGCGGGGCTCCTGATGGGGGCCCTGGCGGCGGCGGCGGCGGCGGCGGCGGCGGCGGCGGTGGAACAGGCGCGCTGTCTGGGAGCAGCAGCATCGCGGCGCCGGGGCTGCGTCCCCGCGGCCTCGCAGCAGCAGCCTCGCGGCGCGGCAGCTGCCCGCCCAGGCGCTGAGGGAGCGGCTGACAAGGACGTCGGCGGTCGTCAGGATCATGCAAGCCAAGAGCTTCCGGCGCACGACCTCCAGGCATCGCGGAAAGGGTGGGTGGCCAAACCACGGCGCTTCGCTCTGCACCCGTCTGCCAGGCGTCGTTTGAATTCCCGTCGGCGATCCGCGATGCGCCCTATCATCGTGGCGTGCAGTCGACGAAAGGGCATGATACTATTCGGCCCAGCAGTCGGTGAATGATTTGAAACGGATATCCATGTCGGGTTGGCATCGCGCCATCATCGCGAACGGTCTGCTCGCCGGCACGTGCGTCGCAGCGCTGCTCGTCCTCCTTTTCCTCGCAATCGATGTCGACCGGGGCTTTGAGGAGAATGCGCGCCTGCGGCAGGACGTCTCGGATGAGACGCAGCGGGCACTGTTCTCGGCGCCGGCAGCAATGCCGGTTCGTGCTAAGGGAGGCGGGGGCTGTTTGGTTTGGCCGCACGGACGCGCGGCGTCGCATGCTGGCTGTCATGACCATGCGCCGCGTGCTGCCGTCCGTGAGTTTCTCAAAAGCATTTTGTACACCGGGTCCTTCACAGAAGCATCTATCATGCTGGTTGGACCTGCAGGCGTTCGACGATGGCAAGGCGGTCACCGTCGAACCGGCAGCTGTCAGAACCATGCCGACGGCAGCTGCCAACAGCGGCGGCGGCGTCGGATGCGACGGGGCCAGGCGTGCTGCAGGCGGGGACGCCGGCGCCGGCGGCCGTGCATCCAGGCCCCAGATCGCAGCCAGAGGCACGCACGATTGCATCAAGCCACGCTCGTGCGGCAGGAGCGGCAGGCGCCTTCCCAAGCCGCTTCGGCGGTGCCGCCAGCCCGCGAACGCCGCAGCGCTGCAACAGCTGCGGCGGTAGCAGTGACGGCGGTGGCACAGGTGCCCGCTGGGCTGGCGGGGCGCCGGCCCGGGCGAAGCCGGCAGGAGGCATATCGATGCTGCTATCCTTGGGGGCGGCGCCCGCGACCAGTAGCAGGATTCCGACAACACGGCCACGGCTGTTCGCCTGAGGCTGGGGGTGCGTCCGCCGCCGCCGAGACGGGCGCAGCCCCTCCCTTGGCGCAGGGCGGCGTCGGCCGCGGGCGCCCATCGGCGCCCCTCCCTGCCGCTGCAGCTGCGGCTACAGCCACGATGTTCCGCGATGGTTGCGCCCGGGAATCCCGATGACAGGCCGAGCAACACGACATAGACCGCGCTGGTTGCGTAAAGGCCGCGCGACGCGAACAGCGGGATCGCGATCAGATCGAGAGGATCCACAGATACCAGCTTTCGACGCGCCGCCGCGCGAGCAGCCATTGCGCGGTGATGCTGAACATCGCGACCGCGGCCGACGCGGAGGGCGGCGGGCGCGCGGCGGGTGAGGCGGCGCGCGCATGCTGCAGGTGACTTCTCGGCACGAAACCCGCGCCTTGCGTCGACTCGCACGTCGGCGCAGCATCCGACGCTTCGAAGCCAGGCGGTTGCAGAATTTCACCTCGCACACTGACTTAGTTGGCTAGTCCTTTCCTCCCGCTTTTGGATGCGCGCTTACCCGCACGCGACCTCGCAACCGGCGAGATAGAATCCTCAGCGTGCCGGAGGGCGCCGGCTCAAGCAGCGGCCATTCCTTGGGCTCCTCTCAAGCCGACCGCCGCTGCATGTGCCAGTGCCGCAGGGAGCGGTGACCGACGAGCAAGACCGGGAGCTCGACTGTACGGACGATCAATGCGCGGACAAGGATGGCATCCTCTTCCGGCTGCGTACGCGCAGCAGCGAAACCGCAGCACGCAGCGCAGCAGCAGAACAGCAGCAGCAGCAGCAGCAGCCGCAGCAGCTGCAGCAGCAGCGGCAGCAGCAGCGCAGCGCGCAGCCGGAACATGAGTCGCTGCAACAGCAGCAGCAACTGCAGTATCACGAGCAGCAGCTTCAGCTGCTGGCCCCGCCGCTGCCGCCGCCGCTGCCGCTGCCGCCGCAGCAGCAGCAGCAGCAGCAGCAGCAGCAGCAGCAGCAGCAGCAGCAGCAGCAGCAGCAGCAGCAGGAGCAGCTGCAGGAGGAGGAGCAGCAGCAGCAGCAGCAGCAGGAGAAGCCGGATGGCACACAGGGCTTGCGGCCAACCGGCTGCAGGAAGCACACAAGCAGACGAGGCGTGTAAGGCATGAGCAGGCGAGCAGCGTGGACTCCGCTCGACGCATGGCGTTCGCACATTCCGATTTGGTGCGGACCCATCCCCGGAGCGGTTTCCGCGTTCAACCGCATCGACGGCGCAGTCGCGTTCGCGAGGGGCGAGGCGCGCAGCGACGACATGGTGATCGACGGCCCTGCCGCCGAGTTGCGCATCCAGGGCCGTAGCGACCTGCGCGCGCAGACCCACGACCAGCGCATCGACGTGCTGCCCAAGACCGGCAAGCCTGTGCCCGCCGTGGGCGCGATCGCCTGGCCCCCTGGCCGCGCCCCGCGTGCCGGTCCGGGCTCTCCCGCACGGCAGCAGCGGCCGCAGCAGCAGCGGTCGCAGCAGCTGCGGCCGAGCAGCCCCGGGGCGCCCAAAATCAGCCCCAGGCTGGGAACGGGGGTGGCTCGTACATCAGACCGCGAATGACATGCAGGTCCTCGCTGTTGATCGCGATGGCGAAGCCGACGTCATGATCGGGCAACAGGACGACAACGGCGTTGAAACCAAACTCGGCACCGCCGTGAGACGAGCTGGTCGCCGCAGATGACGCCGCCGCCGAGCCAGCGCGGAGCGTAGCGATGAGCGGCGCCGACCGCGGACGCGGGCGCGGCGGAGATCGCCGCGGGGAAGCTGAGGGTGCCGATCTGCGTGGTCCTAGGCGCCATCAACCGCCGCCGTACAAGCGAGGCCGTCGCCGAGCCCTCCGCGGCCGCGCAGCCGCGGCGGCGGCGGCGGCGGCGGCGGCCCCCTTGTGTGTGGGCGCGTTGGTGCAGGCGCGCGGGCGCGGCAGGCGGCGGCGCGAGCGTGTCGGCGCGCGCGGCGTCCGGGCGGCGCCGCGGGGCGCGGCGGCAGCTCGGCGGCCTCCAGATCAAGATCCCAACAGAAGACGATGAGTCAGTCGACGGCGGCGGCGGCGGCGACGGCGCAGCCGTAGCGGCGGCGCTGCTTCTGCGGCGCCGCGGGGCTGGCGGGCGTGCGCGACGCGCGCTCACGCCGCGCGGGCTGCGATCGCCAAGCTCGTGCTTCACTCATTGGCCATGTCTCTCCCCTCAATCCTGCCGGCACGCTCCCGCACGGCCGCGCGGCTGACGGCGGTTCCCCCGGTGCTCGACGGACGACGCCGGTCAACTGCACAGGCTGCTGTGACGACGGCGCGGCTGCAAAAGCGTGGAAGGTGCTCGACGCGCCGCAGGCCCGAGCAGTCGGCGCGACGGCGGGACTGTGGCAGCCGAACAGCGGCGGCCGCTGAGAATTCAAGCCGGATGCATTGCGGATTTGTCACGGTAGCACCGGCGAGCATGGCTCCTACGCTGCAGATGAAGAGATGGCTGACATGAATTGCCGCCGCAGCGCGCTGGAGATCGCCGGCCGGGAGCGGCCTCCGGTCTGCCGCAGGCGCAGGCGCCGCTGCACCACCCGCGGGGACGGGTCCGCACGAGCGGCGATCTGCCGGCCGCATCGGAGATCGGGACGAGCGCCCAGTGGCCTTCACCTCGATTCAGCCTGGAGGGCGGCGCGCCGTCGGCAGCGACAAGCGGCTGGTGCGGCTCCAGGATCAGCAGCAGCGGCGCGCCGCCCCGAGCGGCGACTCGCCGGCGGCGCGGCGCGCGTCCGGCGCCGCGATCGGGCGCGTCAGCGGGGGCGGCTACGCCGGCATGCGGCGGGCGACAGACGGCGGGTGGAGCGACGGGTGGAGCTCGGCCGGCGGTGCACGCGTCGGCAGCAGCGGCGGCGGCGTCGGCGGCGACGGCGCAGCCTCGGGTCGGATCGCACCGCTGAGCACCTGCCGAGCTGCTCGCACCGTGGCCGCCACGGGCTCGAAGTCCACACCCCTGCCCAGCTGTCGGCGATCGCAACAGCGGCGACGGCGCGAGGTTTGTCGGAGCGGCCGTCGCGGAGGGTGTCCGCGGACGCCGGCTGCGGCAGCGGCCTGAGCGGGGGCGGCAGGGGCGGGGCGCGGCGGCTGACGAGTCAGCGGTCGTACTTGGAGGTGGGTGGAGCGTCGGCGACAAGCGCGACTTTTGAATCAGAGCCGCGTCTCCCTATGGGCGCATTCAGGGGCCCTGGGGTAGTGAGACTGCTCGGAGGCCACCACGTCGAGCGTGATATCGGGATGGGCCTTGGCGAATTCATCGAGCGCGAAATTGATGACATCGACCTGTCTGCTGCCCGAAGAAGGCATCGGGGCCCTGCTGGGCAGGAAGCGCGGGAACGGCCCAAACGCCCACTGCTTCGCACCCCATCTGACATCGCAGACACTGCTGCGTGCGTCTGAGGCGCGCCGAACCTCGGCTTGCTCCAGCGCCGACCCGGTCCCCCAGGACGCCCCTAGCGGCTTTCCCGCCGCCGCCTCGGCAGCAGCAGCGGCGGATCGCGGCGGACGCCGCTGACGGCCTGGCGCTCGGCAGTGACAGCGGTGGCGCAGCGGCGCCGCGGCTGAGGCGTCTGGTCTGATTGGAGCGATGGCGCGGAAGAACCGACGCGGCGCTAGCGGCGACGGCGGCATCCCGGCAGCGGGGCCCTTGGACAGCGCACCGAGCGGCCTGCCTTGGACGACGGCGGCGGCGCCCTCTTACGAGACCGCGCCCAACGCCCGCGCCGCGGCCGATGACCATCACAATGGGTTTGACGCTTGTTGAGCGCGAGCAGGCGTCTGCGGCCGGCACGCCGGTGGCCGCCGTGCGCCGGCGCTGCAACACCGGGGTCCAGTTAACATGGAGTGCCCTGCAGCCCCAACCTCCGCCCTTGCCGCAGCACCAAGGGGCTCGGCCGCCGCCACGGCGTCGCCGCGTCCTGCCGCTTCGCGCCGCAGCAGCGGCAGACGCCGCCGCCGCCGCCGCTCCGCCGCGCCGCAGCCGCAGCCCGCGCGCGGCCCCGCGCTGCGCCTGACAGTCCGTCCCTCGTCCCAGGGCGGCGCGGCTGCCCCCCTGTCTGTCCGCCTGTCCGTGCGCGACCCCAGCAGCGACGCCGCCGCAGCCGCTGCCGCCGCCGCCACCGCCGTGAACTCCGAGGCGCCGTCGCCGGCCGCGAGCCGGCCCGTCAGCTCCTCCGCCGGCGGCCCCTCGGCCGCCCCGCCCGCCGCCGCCGCGCAGGCTCCAGCCCGGGCTCCCTCAGTCCCCCTCGGGGTGCAGCCCCCAGCCCGCGCAGCCCGCGCCGCCCGCGCCGGGGCGCGCTCGGGGCTCGCTATCGTGGGAGCGGACGGGGCAGCGGCGTCAGGCCGGATGGCGCACGCCAAAAGGCATATTGGCGGGCTCAATGGCGTTCTTGCTGTACCGGGCTGGCGCCATCGGTGCGGTAACCCGACATCAGACTGAATATTTATGGAAAAAACTGTCGGCACTTGGTTGGCGTACCCGTGAGCCACAAGAAACCGACGGGGGCCGGCTCAGTGTGTGCAATCGGAGCGTGCGATCAGGGCACCCACGTGCGCAGAAGGAGGTGGGGGTCGTGAAGGACAGGTGCAGCGAGTTTGGTGAGCATGGTGCGGTTATTGCCCACCGCCATGGCAGGACGCCGACGGGCCGCTGACGTATGACCGCGAATTCTTGCTCGTTGCCGGGATGCGGGCCGCAGGCTCAGCCCTGCCGCCTCAAGGATGCCAGGTGGGGGCTCGAGCCCGCCGAGCAGCAGCAGAAGCGCCAGCATCAGCGGCAGCGGCAGCAGGGGTGCGACGCGCAGCAGGAGGGGGCGGCCCCTTCGGTGGGCGCAAGCGGCGGCTGGGAAGAGTCGGCACCCCTTTCGGCGGCGGAGCGGCTGCTGATGCAGCTGGAGCGGAATGTCGTGCGGGGGGCTGCAGGCGCTTGAGCTAGGAGCAGCAAGAGCAGGACCCTAGGAGGTTCAAGGCGATAATGCGCAGACGGCGATGGAAGGGGAAGATCCGGGCGCCAGGCGAAATGCTCGCCAGCGAGCGTGCGCGGTGATGGTGCAGAGGGCGCGGGGCAGAGGCATGGCAGCGTTTCGCTTGAGCCGGTATCGAAAACGGGGATGGGAATACTGCTATGCAGGTTTGGGGGATGCATGCGGCCAAGAGTTTTTTGCAGGAGGATATGTTCTTGACAAGGACGCGCTGAAAAAGCTTGGGCCTTTGAATACGCGATCAGGCTGTCCGGTCCTAATTGCGCAGTGCTCCTACATACGCGGTTCTTTATTCTGGGAGAAGCGTTGTTTCATGCGCCGTCGCCGATGAGGTTGGAAGCCTGCCCCGGCCGAACGGAGTCTGGTGTTCAGTTTTTCAACCTCCGACTACCATTACCTCCTATATCTTAAACCCTATACTTTATCCACGTCATGACCTGCTCTTTGATCGTGCTGAGCAACTTCATTGGCTGCAGCTTGGTTTTGAAGAGAGCGTGACTCGTAACCGAAGACCAAGCAATAGCGATACAGGGTACTTTCCAGGGAGGTCTTACTCTCATCATTCATAGCTATATACGATTCACGGAATGGCAAATCTACCACCGGAGCGCTACGGCTGAACTGCCTCAATACAGCACTTTTTGGGTCACCAGACGCACTCTCAGTGACACGCTTGCTGACCGCCTGATGAAGTAGCGGGGGCTGACCGCGCGCGAGATGTCGGCGCAAGTCCTTGATAATATGGACATCGAGAAGGAGCGCGGGATCAGATCAAGGCGCAGACGGTGCGCGACTCTCTCACAGCGCACGACGTGCTGTGCGGGCGCATCCGATCGGGAGCTCGGTTAAATCAAAGCCCGAACATGTCAGCATCAGCGCAGCTTGGGGCTCAGGGCGACCTGGACAGCGCGGTCGAGGCTGTAGTGAGGGGCTTGCGCGCCAATGGCACAAAAGTTGGTGCTCTGTGACGGGAGGAGCGTCCCAGGTGCGTGCCTCGGCGCTTCGCGAGCGAGGACATGCCTCGCCGCCACGCAGGCGCTGGTGCCACCATGCCCACCGCCGCCGAGCACAGCGCTCACTCAGCTCCATCTGCTGCCCGCAGGCGGTCGCCTGGCTGCTCGGCGTACCGGGCGCGTCCGCCACCATGCTGGAGGTGACAGTGCCCTACTGCCGAGACAGCTTGGTGGAGCTCGGGGAGGTGCGTTGGGCCTGTGCACGGCGGCAGGCGGGCGTCAACATCGTTGGCCTCGACGCCTCAGGACGTCAGATGCGATGAACCGGTCTCGCTGGCCCGACCCGGCCCCAGACCTGCTGCACTGGGCGGCCCGCCGGCCGCAGCACGGGCGGCCGATTGATCGGCAACAGCCACGACCATGGACGCCCTTGCGCAGAGAGGGGCGAAACGCCGGCGGGCGCTGGCTGGGTTCGCGCCTGGGCCGTCGGCCTGGGACCGGTTGCCCGGCTCTCGATCGACCTGCACATCAGAAACCAAACGCGCCCGACCGACAGCGGCGAACGCCGACGCCCAGGCGTACCCCTCACGTTGCACCGCCCGCCCGCGCCGTTGCCCCGCAGGAGCCCGCCCAGTTCTGCAGCGCGGCGGCCGCCGCCGCCATGGCGCGCGCGGCGTACCGCCGCGCCGCCGACCTCACCCCCTTTGGCACGCCCATCCTCGGCGTCGCCGCCACCTGCGCGCTGGCGTCGGAGCGGCCGAAACGGGGGGAGGCAAGGCCATGCGATTGATTTCACTGGATGTGCTGCGGGGGCTGACCGTCGCGGGAATGATCCTTGTGAACTCGGCGGCAGCGATGAAATATGGCGCAGAGGCGAATGTCGCCCCGGTCTGCTGCTCAGCTGAGACGGGTACACTAGCAAAGATCGTCGGGGCTTTTGGGGTGTGTGTGTGTGTTCATTGCGTCTATCGTGTGTGCGTGTGTGCGCCGGCGTGGTTCATCGGCCCCTCGTGTGTGCGTGTGCAGGCATAGTGCCCATGCACGCATCAGCTTCACGCCTTGAGCGTGGGACTTGGTGACCCTGCTCCTGGAACGTCGGATATCAGGCAGGGGAGGCCGCCTGCTGCCGCCGAGCGGAGGGCAAGCATGCTGTCTCCGATTGTACCTCTCAGGACCGGTGCGGGCCGGGGTGCGCACGCTGCTGCCATCATACAGCATCGCCCCGCCATGGGATGGCTCGGCGAGTGCTGTCATGATTTCAAGACCCGATGTGCTTGTGCCCTGATACTCCCGCGCGCCTCGGTACTTGCGCGGCGCCTCATCGAGCCCACAGACCCCGGCCAATCATCCCGCAGCCATCCGCTGGCGAGCGATTCGGATCGGCGCACATGACGGCAGCGGCCTTGCCAGCGACGACAGCAGCGCATCCTCTAGCAGCAGGAGCAGCAACAGCAGCAGCAGCAGCAGCAGCAGCAGCAGCAGCAGCAGCAGCAGCAGCAGCAGCAGCAGCAGCAGCAGCAGCAGCAGCAGCAGCAGCAGCAGCAGCAAGCTGGGGCTGGCTCCACGGACCCCGCGTGGGACGAACTGCAGGAGACCGTGTCGCCCGGCCCTGACCCTCTGGGCGAGCTGCTCGCCGGCCGCGCGCGCTGCGTCGAGTACGCGGGGGCCGGGTGTTCGTGGACGCCCCGCGGTCAGGCAGGGTGTACCTGCCGGGAAGC
The DNA here is from genome assembly GCA_002317545.1 of Scenedesmus quadricauda. Classification (NCBI taxonomy): domain Eukaryota; kingdom Viridiplantae; phylum Chlorophyta; class Chlorophyceae; order Sphaeropleales; family Scenedesmaceae; genus Scenedesmus; species Scenedesmus quadricauda. The sequence continues at coordinate 1,720 of NNCB01001457.1, read as the reverse complement.
TTCAACCCGCTGCATGACGGCCACCGGCAGCTGCTGGCGGCGGCGTGCAGGGCGGCGGGGAAGGGGCCGGAGGCGGGCCGCTTCGAGCTGTCGGTTGGGAACGCTGACAAGGCGAGCGGTCGTGTTGGGGGGAAGCCCGGAGTGTGTTGGAGGTGTGGGGGCGGCCTATACGCATGTTGTTCTGTCCGGGCGCTTGGACCAATGGGCGCCTGAGCATCCCAGGAAATCGTCATGTCCAGTTCGCCGTGTTAGATACCTTCTCTGGCAACGGTTTGTCCCTCGCAGTATTTGGCCATCGTAGTGCATGCTCGTGCATGACTTTCTTTGAATGATCTGGCCCGATTCAACAACAACAAAAAGAAGTACATATTGCGGCAAGCACTTCTGGAGACCGCTACCCCAAAAAATCGACCCGGAAGGTAATACTCCATTCGCGCCCTCCCGGCAGGGCATGCTGCCGATAGAGGAGGTGCGGCTGCGGGTCACGCAGCACGGCCACGGACACGCCCGTCGTGGTGACGTCAGCGCCGCTGTTGTGAACAAGCGGCCCTCTTCCCCCGCAGCCTGTTCGTCGTCGGCGCGGACACGGCGGCGCGGCTGGTGCCGCCAATGTACTTCGGATCGACATCGAATAGGTCGGGAAGGACGAAATAGATCACCTCCTTGTGGCGCCGTAGGAATGCGCTCTTTGGCAGCAAATGTGGCCTCGCAGCGCTTGCGACGCCATATTGTGAGCGGGATTGCAATTGTGTGCAGCTGGCACACCTGGCACGCCGGCAGGCGCAGCTCAGGTAGCAAGAACGCGCCAGAGGCGCGGCCGGCGTAGGTGTTGCTGGCGGTGAGACATCTTGCCGGCAGCTTGTTGCCGGCGATGGCCTCCGATGAACCGCTTCACTTTCACCTCCAAACCAAGCCACCCGCTACATCTGCCCCTACCCGGTACCGCTTTGCCGCGCCTCCGTACTCTTCCACTGCCATGGATGGCCCGAACTCTCCCTCATGCGCAACAACGGCTGCGCCCTCCTGGCGCCGGCCGCGCGGACGGCGCCACGGGCCAGTTCCTGCAGCTGTCAGACATCAGTGCCAGACGAGCATGTGGTGAGCGCGGGCGGATAGCCAGCTTCCCAGTGCCGGTCGCAGCTGCTGCCTTCGCACTCGCCGACGACCGGAGCAGATCGCCGCCGCTCGGCGCAAGCTGAGTCGGCATACGGCCTTTACACGTTACGAGGGCAGTTTGACCGATGAAATCGCGTTGGCCAAGCGCCTGCAAATCCTCGCGCAGGACCACTTCGCCGATTCCGGTCGGACTTCAGGGTGGACCTCTCTTCCACTGCTCTGCGCGAGAAAGGCCAGGGCCTCGCCCCGCAGCGCCCGCGGCCGGCGCCAGCGAAGGGCCGTCGCCGTGGCCGAGCCCGCGGCGGTGACGGCGGCGGCGGGGGCGCGGCTGCCGGGGTGAGCCACTGCCTGGTCGACCCGTTGGCAAGCTCGACCACTGACGAGGACCGGGCAGGGTTGCGCACGGCCGACCGGCGGCGACTGCAGAGGCGCTGCGTAAAGCTCCTTTGTGCGTGCATCCTGCTTGGAAGAAGTCGGGTATATGTGCTCGAACTGTCGAGCTACCAGATCGACCTGTCGCACAGTTTGGCGTGCGATGTTGCGGTGCTGCCCTTTTCGCGTTTACGAGCTAGTTTATTCGTCGCAGGATTACAACCGTTTCGTC
>NNCB01001456.1:0-10762 GCA_002317545.1 Scenedesmus quadricauda | reverse complement strand
CCCCTGCCCCCCCGCCGGGACGCCTGCGCCCGAACCGCCGCACCGGCGCTGCAGGCAGCTGGAGAAGCGTTTTATCATGTGATGCGGATATCGAGGCAACGGGAGTGAGCCGCATTCCTGCCTGCCGCTCAGCATCAGTCACCCTGATATCAACATCTGGCGCGACATGTGCTGTCTTCATGTGATGACGTCTTGCTGGTGTCCCCTCCTGTGTCCAAGCCGTTGATTACTTCACGTTGAGCAGCAAGATCATAATGCTTTGTCCACAATTTCAAATGGTAATTGCCAGGGCAATTCTGGGCTGCTTTTCCCTTGTTGCAGTAGGTCAGTTTATGTCACTTAGATGCGCCGGCCTTTCTGATGAACGGCATACCCAGGGGCATGTTCCTACCGCTGTCACTGGCGGTAGGTTTTTCCATCTTGGTATCGTACATAGCTATCGCAGACCTTCGTCCCGGCATGATAGTGGTGGCGGGTGACGGGCGCACTGCGACACCGGGTGGAACGAGCCGTGAGCACGCAGCGCGTGCGTGTGAAGCAGGGCAACGCGCTTGCCAGGAGGCAGGTGGGGCTGCGCGCACGGCACACTGTGTGCAGGCTGCAAACAGACTGTGCCATGTTGAGCAAAACGGAACGAATACATGCATAATAATCGGCAAAGGGATCCCGCAAAAACTTGGGACGCAGCGGCCCAAGGCCAAGGTACAGTAGTCCAAGGGATGACGATGAAAAATTATCAAGGGATGTGTCCGGCCCGGTGGTGCTGTGTCAGCGTGCACGGGCAGAGCCGCCTCACCCAGCCAGCCGGCAGAAAGCGTGAAAAGCAGTCTTCCCGAGGCCGCCACGCATGCGCCTGGTGGCTGTGCGATCTCATAGGCGGAGAAACCTCCTTGCAGCTCCCGCCTAAGCAAGTCGCAGTGCGCCCAACGCTCACAAACAAGGAAAAAGCTGGCTCGCTGAGCGGCCGCGCCGTCACCGCCGCCCGCCAAAGATGCCCGACGCAAAGTTGCCCACGGACAGGGTAACGTCTGTCAGGTTGTTGAGGGGCGGCACGACGTTTGCGAATCCCCTGAACCCCCGAATGTCCGTGTTGATCTGGTTGATGAGCGGCTGAATGCCACGCCCTGCGGCACGCACGCACGAATGACCATGCGTGGTGGGGCCGCGCACATGCATTGAGAGTGTGTGGTGCTCCGGTTCCGTGTGCACGAGGTCAGCAACTGGCTGGTCTGCACAGGAATGATCAAAGACAAGTTGAGAGTGGGTGAAATTTGCAACGGGCCGAGCACTATCACTGTAGTCTGAAAGAAGAGATGCAGCTCGGCGCCAACCTGACTGCGTTTGGCGGGTCTCACCTGGGCTGACCGTGATGTTGCATTGAATGCTCCGCAGCAAATTCCTGCAGGTCGACACCGTACGATCCTATCGTGCAGCTGGCTGCGGTGTATTGGGCGCCAGTGTAGTAGGTGCTCGGTGACCGTATCTGCAATAGCGTGGCACGTCGTGGCCCGTCATGGGACGCTATGAATGGCTGCAGGCTCTGCAGCGCGTTAAAAGTCGCTTGTGTTCTTGTCAGCTGCCGCTGTCGGTGCAGTATGTTGGAGGGGCAGATCATGCAGCCGCCTGTGACCGAATGCATGCAGGATTGATCAGGCTGCGCTGGTGCCTGCTGTGGACTGCTCCCACAGCCATGCCGGGCACCCAGCGGCGCGCTGCTTCTGATGTTGTTTGCGCACAGGGAATGAGGCCGAATGAGCAGCTGCGACGGCGAGCACTCCTCGAATCATGATCTGATCTGCGGCCCGTGTCGTGCGCGCCGGATGGCGCAGTCCAGCGTGACCAGCCTACCGGCAGGGTCGGCTGCTGTACTCGAACGGCACCTGCCCGCCAAGGGAAGGGAAGTTTTCCTCAGCATGAGGTGCACCAGTTTTGCAACTATGAAAGGTTCAGATGCAGCCTCTGGCACAGCAGCCACTACTTGATGACTATGACGCGCCAGGCCTCCACGCACCAACATGATAAGCTCAGCACTGACCAAGCAGCCACCGACAGCCAGGCAAGCAGCTCACCGTCTCGCTAGACGTGGTCTGGGACTCAGAAAAGAAATCCGTCCATCATCGGAACCTGCATGGTAGCCTGGGAGGCCATTCGTCCTGTCGTATCGAGCCTTTATACCTCAAAGGATATCGACATTTTCCCAGGTTGCCGCGCCAGCACAGCCGGGCGCAAACAAGGCGGCGACTGTCAGCCATAAGCGAGCCTATAAGAAGGGCGGTGCGCCCGGTCGCAACGCGCGCCGCGTCCGCGCCGGTGGCAGGGCGAAATCTTTGCTTCAGATGTTGTCCGCCGCGCGACGATGCCGTCCGCCAGGTCAGTCTGCCGCTGTTCGCTGCCGCACCGCTGCGATGTCCCCGCAGCTTGAGCACCAGGTAATGGAGGCTGCAGGAAATCGGCATAAAGCCCGGAAAGGGCCATTACATACAAGGTCAATAACACACCTGCGATACCGAACAGGTAATTCAATGCATTGTTCCTGCTGGCCAGTACTACCTGCAACATGGAGAATTTTCTTGGCTTGTACTGCTTTCCTGCGCATTTTCAACGACCGCAGCCAGGTGTGCAGCCGCGCGCCCATCTCGCTGCAGGGCAAAGTCGAAGAGGTTTGAGAAGATCAGGTTGAACGCGTGCGGCCCTGCCTGGCCCGAAACAAAGTACTGCCCGGGCGGCTGCAGCTGCTGCTGCAAACGCCGCCGCCCCGCTTTTGCGCGGTACTTCAGCGCCGCCGATCAGGGTTTTGGAGCAGCCCTGGCGTCACGGGCGGCGTGTTCCCGTAGCCGCTGAAAGCTCCGGATGTCTCTGATCGCGCCTCTACCATTTCAACCAGCTCCTGTGCGGCTGGGCTCAACGCCTGAGATCGCTGTGCCGGCTCGCAGCTTGCGCTGCCGCCGACGCTCGCTCGCCGACGCTTGCAATGTTCTTCGCCAGCCGAAGGCATCGCGAGATTGTCGACGTCGAACAGCGCGCCAATCCCCTTGAAAGCCGCCGAATATTCGCCGTGCGGGTCGATCATCAGGATGTGGCCCTGCGGTGCCATCTCGCAAATCTTGTGCAGGATCAGCGCGGCGCTTGTCGATTTGCCCCGTACCGGTCGATCCGGCAGCGCGATGCTTCCGCAGCTCGCATCGCTACTGCGCCGATCCGCGAACGCCACCGCCGCCGCTCCGTCACCACCGCCGCTGCCGCCGCTGCCGCTGCCGCCGCTGCCGCTGCTGCCGCTGCTGCATCCCTCGCTGCTGTCGCTGCTTCCGTCAATGAGGCCGTTTGCCTCGATGCACTCGGCGTTTTGGCTTTTTACGATCGCGGTGCCGGGCTGGTGTCGGGCCGCATTGGTGAAGCGGTCGCGCTGCTGCTTTTGCGCGTCGCGCTTGCGGGCATATTCTGGCGCTCGGGCGCACGAAGGTCGTCGAAGGCAGCGTCCTGCCAAAACTCAAGGTCTATGCCTGACTGCCGAATCAAGGCCTCTGCAGCCCAAGATGAGTCTGCCACTCGTACGCCCGTCAACCTGCGCCCAGAACGCGCCCAAAGCGGATTCTAGCTCGCCTGGTGTGAGCGGCGCAGTGCTGCTGCTGCTGAGGGTCTTGCAGCTGCGCGCGTCGGCTGCCAGGGTTATGACAGCTCCAGACGATGCTCAAGGCGACTTCAACGGCTGTCAATGATTTACTGCTCACGAGTGCCGCACGCGACTTGATCCTCTGGGAGGGTAACGGGACTGCCTTCACTCCTCAGCCCCTGAATCGAATTTATGGGGTTGAGTGGTCCGCAGTCGGACAAATTGACTTCGATGGCGATGGCAAGTCCGATTTGCTCTGGAAGCCGCTGCGGCCTACGAGACTCGGCGGCTATCGAGACCACGACTACGGCAGCACCTGGTAATTAACGGTGAAAGCACATTCAAAAGTATTATAATGTCACACTTGAGTCTAATGATTAAGTGGTGATGCTCGCTGAACCTGTTGCGCGTAGTGACTCACTATGGGTTTGGTGGTCTCCCTGTATTTCGCTACGCTTCCGGCATCCTTCTCAATGCAGCCTAACGCCCGACAAGACGGTGACCATGAAGAGACTGTTGTACAGCCTGCGAAGAAGGCGACCAGGAAGATTGCGCTGTGGAAACGTTTCATTGCAGTCTCAAATGGGGCCTAACGCCTGAACTAAGCCGCGCCGTGAAGCGGCGTCGGCCTGAATGAATTGTCGGGCATCATTGCGTCCGTGGTTCTCTCTGTAACGCATTCAAGTTCCCTGGTCACTGCACAGCACCACAAAGGCACCAGCTTTACATCAGGTATTGCCGGCAGGATCAGCCAACGCTCAGGTGCCCGCTGCTATCCAGCGGATCTCTTAGTAGTATACTGAGGACGCGACCCTGCCTCCTGCTGTTCCAGCTGCTGTGCCGTCGTCGCCGCCGCTACCTGCTGCTGCCGCTGCTGCTGCCCCTGCCCCTGCTGCTGCTGCTGCTGCTGCTGCTGCTGCTGCTGCACGACCGTGCACCGCCTCCTGCTTCTCGCTCCCGTCTGGCTCGCCTGGACGTGCTGCCGCAGCAGATCGAACAGACCTCGCTATCGAGGCTTCGCCATGATCCGACGACCTGGTTCAGCTTGCCTTGCGCATTTGCGCGCAGACGACCCGTGGCGCCGCCGCTTCGATGGTGCCAACGGCCCTTTTCGCCGAAACTGGTCGCGTTCTGGGCCACCGTGCCCCTCAGCGCCCCGACAGCCTGCGCCAGGTTCTGCAGCGGCCCTGCGCTTTTTCGCGGCCGCCGCGGCGACGGCGGCGGCGGCGCGGTTGGCGTTGTCTGCACTCCGGGCAAGAGGGTGACCCCTTTGCCCGCTGAGAGGGCTTGACCCGTGGGGTTGCTTTTGAAGAACTCTTCAGCTTCGTGCCCATGCCGTGATTTTTGCAGTGCTACGGTGGCCAGGAGGGATGTGTGTCAGCAACGAGGCCTGGCCAGATAAGCCCCAAGAGCAGTTTATGAGGTGGATTCGACTACAGATAACACCAGAGACGCGACCTGCTGGGGTTTGTACAATAATTCACAATGAGTTTTTTAACCAGTCAACTTTGCGGTCCTTGCCAACTTTTCATCCTGTACCTCTAAATTATCTTTCTAGCGGCTTTGTCGGGTGCCGCAAAACTGAAGTCGAGCCCGCAATGCTCGCAGCTCTCGGCGAGCTTGAGCCATGAGCGGAACATATGCCCCTTGCCGCATTCGGGGCATTTCATGCCATCCAGCCGGATCCAGCGCAACTTTTCATTGCCGATGTCACCGCTTGTCATTCTTGCCTCCAACGGCCGCATGAAATGCCATGCAGAATGTATATGATACCGGACGATAAGAGAGAGAAGTGAGGATATTTCTCGTTAAAATAGAGTATTTTATGTACGCGAAAGTGTGAAATGAATGGTATAATGTGAGTATGAAGCCATACATAAGATGTCTGAATATCGGCCAATTGCCCGCATTCGTGAACCACCTCATCATATGGTTGGAAACTTGAAGGAGTCGAGCAGAAGGGGATGAGGTCTGGCGCGTTGTTGCGTGGAAGCGGAGCCGGATGGGGAGCTGTGGTCATAATTGGCCAGCGTGACGCCGTAGGTCAATGCCTGAGATAGGCAGGCAGGGCAAGGCTTCGGGTGCGTGACATCCGTCAAGCGGTAGACCGGCACCGAGGTGTTCGCACATCGGCAGAAGCGCAAGGAGTATCTCGCCGCGATGGAAGAGATGTTCGCGCAGACGAACACGCGCTGGGCGCCGTGGAAGGTGATCGCGGCAGACAACAAGAAGGCGGCGCGCATCGCGGCCGCTCACGTATATCGTCGAAACGCTGGAGGCGGCCGTGCCGATGACCGCCCCCCGATCGCGACCCGGCGGTCGTGAAGCTGCGCGAGGCGTTCGGCTACAAGCCGGGGGCAACACTGACCAGGCCATGGCAGCTGGGCAGGTGCACGGCGTCTCTTCTGCCAGAGCTACAATCAACATACAGATGATGTACTAGTGGCTCGAGAGCTGCTCGACGATCCTTCTGGCTGGCAGCATCGCGGACCCACGAGGGCGCGCTTCATTCCAAAGTTGCGCATATGATTTGGTCCCTTGAATCCAAAAACTGGAAGTCGAATTTCGAATGGATATCCCACCCCATTCGCCGACCTCCTTAGGGGACGACCTGTTCAGGCTTTGCGCAGTCGATTAACAGCGCATGAGGAGCTCGGTGCTGACGAGGCGTGCTGAGTTGGCGACGAGCCGGTAGGGAAATAACATTGCGCTTCGATTTCGGCTGCAATTTCAGGCAGCCCGACGCTGCTCGCGAGCGACTCGGCGAGGCGAGCGAACAGGTTCAGCTATGGGCACGGTCGAAATGACGGGCGGTTCATTGTACTAGGGTGCACGGCAGCAGTTGCAGGTGATTCTCAGCCCATAGCACCTTTCTACTGGCCCGCCTACCGCACCGGTGGCCGCCTATGCTATTGAGATAACAATGACTTTCGAAACCTAAATCCTCAATCCTGAAACCATGCTCATGCAGGCGGCGGACAAAACGCACCTTCAGTCTTCTGGAGGAAGTATTGGGAGGCCGATCACCTACGAAAAAATCCCGACGCACATCTACGCCGACGCCAAGGATGCCTCGGAAGCCGTAGCCCGGGAAATTGCCGACCTGATTCGTCAGAAGCAGGCAGGAAGAGCGCGTGAGCGGGGTCGAAGCACAACCAGAGCTCAGCGCGTGATGAAGCGCACTGTATGTGAGCAGCCATGTGAAGGACATGAGGCCATCGGCCCCTGGATGGAAAAGAGCGAGCTGATGTAGGGCCAGAATTTGGCTGTGCAAGCAGCGGCCACGAGGCCCAGTCAGCAATCCCCCAGCCGACCACACCTCGCAGTAGTGGGTTTGAGATAGCCGTCGGTCGCGCAGGCTGAAACGCCGCCTTCGCATGGACGGTGCCGTCGCCGCCATTTGCCGTCGGTGTTCATCGCGCCTGACACGCTGCCGGCCAAGGAGGGCGTGCTGGCGTAAACTGTCAGCTGCTTGGCCTGCGGCCGCCGTTGACGGGTTGGCCGTTTTCTCCTAGAGCATCCGAAGCAGTAGGTGCAGCAGCGGCTGTCGAGGCATCACCAGGGCCATCGGCTGAGCTATGAACAGCACGGACACGACTAGGGCACATCTGCTCATCTAGTGATTATCAGGCCGCTGGCTTTTGATCGATTGGTTTACTTTGATGCTGCATCAAAGAAATCCGGGCTTTTCAGGTGATTATCTCTTGCTTCGCAGTGGCACGTACAAGAGTTTAGAATCGAGCTTTAACTAGCATCAGTGGAAAAGCTTTACAATGTACAAAACGCAGTTTGCACTGCTGGCTGCATCCGAGGGTGTAAGGCGCGGTGCGCATTTCGCTTTTTTCGGAACCGTCGTGTCAAATTGTCAAGCACAGCCTCTCACCTGGTGATCATACTGAACTCGGCAAATATATATATTTTTTACGATTACCGGTGCCGCACATACCGTCTCTAACATGGAACTACAGCGCGCGGCGTTCCAACTCGCCCTGCAATCCGATTTGCTCAGACCCAGCCTGGTTTGCAGCTCTACCGGAGTCTCAACGTCCAAAAGCCCGCTTATATTCACACCAAGGGCTCTATCGCTCGCTCGACTTTCAGCTCGCCTTGTCGATCTCGCTGGACAAATTGACCGGAATCATCTGCAATACCATGTTTTGAAACGGGACTTGAAAAGTCATGAGATGAGCTGGCTTTCCACTACATGCGTCTTCCGTGCCGCGTAAAGTCCATTCGGACGCTGTCGGCCCTCGTTTAGTCGGGGAGTTCTTCATCGATCCTGAACGTAATGGTACAGGTACCTTGGTGAAGGTACTTTCGGGGCAGTTGCGCCGAACCCAAACGGGCTCTACGGGCTACTATATTTTTGCGATGGTGATTGGTATTGTGGTGATTCTGTTCTGTCTCAACTACAGTTAAGACGTTGCTGTGTGACTCCTCGCGGCTGAGCCCGTCGGCCCTTCCGGCTCTGGCAACGACACGCAGAGCACCCAAAAACTACCCCCCCATCATGCATCTTCCAGGCTCCTGGCGGCCGGGCGCCACCCGCGCGCCTGGGCCAGGCGTCTGGCCGCCTCGAGCAGCGGCCTCTGCCAGACCGTCCTGACCCCTGCAACTTCCTGTGCTGGCCACGGCTCGCTGCTTGCTGCCAACTGCACCTGCATATTGCAATGACGGCTCACAACGACCGGTAGGCGAGGGCAGAGTTTAAGCAAAGTGGACACCCAAGCCTCCATCCCCAACGTCAATTGCACGGAGCTTGTCTGCCGGGACCATCAGTGGTGCGCGGCCTCGTTCAACGCTTGGACTGGGTGGGACAGAAAACTCGTCTGATCCCAATGATTCACGGCTTGTTCTGCCGCAGACGTGCTGGACCGCCTGGGCCTGTAGGTGGCTTATCTCCATCACATCCCCGTCCCTTCAGGCTCCCCCTCTCGATTTGCCGCAAAATGCGTCGCAAGACAAATCTCAAAGTGAAATTTTTTTCATCTTGCAACTGTGAGGTCTTTGGCGACGCAATATTGTCTCAACATCAAACGCAGCAGCCGTAAACGGCAGCTCTGGAGGTATCTCGGGAGGCAGCGGCAGCGGCGGCAGCAGCGGCGGCAGCGTGCGATCTGCCGCGGCACGCTTCATGTCAAGCAGGCGGCAGTGGCGGTGATCGCGATGGTCGATTGTGCAGCTGGTCTGCGGCGCGTGCTGCATCCGCAGGCGCTCGCCGGCTCGCCGCAGAGCGCCGGGCAAGGCGCACAAGCAGCGGGCACGGCGCGGTCCCGGTCTCGGCGGCGGGGGCGGAGCGCGGCGTCACGGGTGAGCAGTCATCGATCGCCGGAGACATGTCTTGATCGACGGCTCGTCGGCGAGCGGCGGCGACGATGAGGAGCGAAGAAAGCGAAAAAGAAGAAGAAAAAAAGGGACAGAAATGTGTGTCCTGATGCCTGGCAGTGCGCTTGTCCAGACGCTCAACGATTACAGTGTCGGTGAAAAAGCGCTTGCCTGCTGCATGAAAGCGGCTGATGCCGTCTCGCCCACCTGGTACCATGACTTGCCACTTTGCCTCAGGGCGCATCGGACGCGGGCAAAGGCAATGAGGCGCCGGGCAGCGCGATCCGACCCGACCGCCGCACTGCCGAAGGGTGCGACACCGCATGTCCATGGCCAGTACCAGGATCAGGCTGATGTGGCGATAGCTGTGTGCGCAGTGCTTGTAGTAAGTGTGTTTGTGAGTGTATGTTTGTGAGTGTGCATGTGTATGTGTGTGTGTGTGTGTGTGTGCGTGCAGCGGTGTGTGTGTGCTGCGTGCTGTGCTGTGTGAGCGAGAGTGCGCGCGAGAGTGCTGAGTGTGTTCATTATGAGCCTCACTGCCATGATGACAACACGCATCATCCACTCCCACCCGCGCCCATGGACACTCCACCACAGTTGCAGACGCCGCAGCCATGGGTCATGGTGCCGCCGCAGCCGGTCGCGCCGGCCCCCCTGCCACTGCCCCTGCCCCCCCATGGCCTGTCCTGGCACGGCGGCGGCGGCGGCGGCGGCGGCGGGTATGCTCCGCCCGCGGCGATGATGCACCGCCCATTCAGCTACCTGACGCCGCCTCCAACCGCCGCGGCCATGGATGGTGGCGGCCACCAACAAAGCTGGGGCCGTGGCCCGGGCGTGTCACAGCAGCAGGGGTCTAGGGGCCGGTCAGAGGCATACCGCCCAGAGCAGCAGCATGAGCAGCAGCGCCACCGCCAGCAGCAGCGGCTGCCCGGCCCAGTCAGCGCTAGCTCGACCGGATGTTTGATGAGTATCAAGGTTAGTTTCGCAGCTGTGTTGCGACGGTCCTCGATGACAGGTTGGTGCTTGCGGTTGCAACTGTGACTTGCTGACAGTGCAGTGATCTTGCGCATGCGCTTGTCAAGATGACGAGCCTATGCGATAATCGCAGATTGATCGCTCGCCAATCAAATTGTATTCGCGCCATTTTTGGCACAGCGCGCATCGGTCGATCGGTACACACTTGAGGCATCACGCGCGCAGAGGAGCCGTTGCCACAACACACAGCGTCGTAGCTTTGAAGCGGACACCTGTGCTGCGCATAGCTGCTGCAGTGCTTTCGCCATGGGGTATGCGCGCAGCATGAGCGGCGTCCGCGGACGGCAGGGCAGGCTGTCGCCATTGGTGCGCTGATCGCGCTGCCTTGGGAGGCGGCGCTGGAGTCTGAGCTGGTGCGCGACACGACGCATGATTCGATGGCGTGGCGGCGCCGGTCGACAACGCCGCGTATGTGCGCACGACCGAGGGGATCATTCGCATGGCCTCGCCTGGACGCATGGGTCTTCATTCCCAAGGGCCTTTCAAGCTATGGCGTGCATGCTTTATCGGGAGACTGGAGGGATCGGGGCAGGTGGACGGGAGCAGAGACGAGGGCCCGGCACGAGGGCATCGGTAGCGGCGGCAACGGCGGCACAGCATCAGCGGACCGGGCGGCCCGGCGCGCCCTTCCCACAAAGGCATGAGCCGTCTCGACGCGGCGGACGCGCGAACCGAGCCTCTCTCAGCACGCCGATACACGGAGCTGGGCGCCATGGGCGTACCTCGCCTTTGCGCCTAAACCCCGGCACCCAGCCGACCATCGTGACGCTTCTCGGCCTGCGCACGCCAGCT
>NNCB01001455.1:0-10764 GCA_002317545.1 Scenedesmus quadricauda | reverse complement strand
CACCCCACCCGCAGCCTTCTTTCGGTCGCAATGTCTAGTACTCGCTGTCAGGTGGCTTGCGCGGTGTCTTCCGCCAGTTTCTACGCGCCCCCCAGCGGGGGCGTTTCATTTGCAAGTCTCTATGGTGGCCCCGTCGGCCCCTCGCGACGCTAGGTCGAAAACTCCGCCAGGGCCGGAAGGCAGCAACGGCGCATCGACGCGGGTCGGCAGTCGCAGTCGGCGGGGCCATCGCCATATCTCTCGTCTTATATCTCAAGTATAAAAAAAGCGCCCATTCATTGCTGGCGCCCGTGGCGACTGCCTCGGCCAGCCCCACACATCGGCCGGGCACCCTGGCACGGTAGCCAGGCTGACTCTCAGTCCACAGCGCTGGTGCCTTCGTTGGCCTCGTATTCCTGGTATTGGTAGAGGATGCGGGCGACCACGGGCCTGAACAATCCAAATCTTAATGCTGGACACCTTGCAGTTTCTCGAGGTTTCCCGCGCTGCAACTCTGCCTGGGTCTGTGTGTCTGCTAGATCCTTGCACATGTGACGATAATAGTCACCTGGCCAAAGGTTTCGTAACATCAGCAATGGAAGCTTCTTGGCGCGCTTCAGTCAAGCCAACCCGCAACATGCCGTGTGTAGCCGTCCAAGGCAATACTTGCTGTTTTTTTGTAAGGAGAAAGCAACCAGGCTTTCGAACAAACTTTGCATCGTAAGGACTATTTCATCTTCACCAATTGCAGGTGCTAGTTGTTGGGTCCTTGTAACCTATGATACAAAAGCAATTGATTCAAATCAAACAATTAGTCTGACATAGCAGATAATACAATACTGAAGTTACCACCGTGTGTGCATACGTTCAGTAGATCTTGCATGCATGCGGATCCTGATTTTTTCACCGATGATTGCGCATTCCAAACTTCTGTGGACTTGTCGAGCATCACCGCATTTTCTTCTATTGGCTTGCCAAGTACCATCACCAGGTTGTTCGTAATGCGACTGGCCATGTTGCTGTCGTCGTTGAAGTGCCCGTAGACAAGTTGGGTGAATTAGTGTCGATCACGGCATCAAGAAAGCACCAGGGCAGCATGGCCAGCCCTACTGCACACATCCGGCCACTCTTTACACTGCACTGGTGTACCAGCAGATTGTCCTTGTTACCAACCTGGTGAATTATGTCCGCTGCATGCTCAGCTCGTCTGCCAGCGTCTGAAATTGCTGGGTTACCTGCTCACGTAGTCCCTGAAGACTGTGTAACTGCTGTGCCAGTCACAAGTCACTGCCCCATCTGCCAGGGTCTCCTCTTGGAGCGAGGCTTCTGCACCGCCGTGGCACAAACCGCGGGTTCGGCGCTGGTTGGCGGTCAAGCCCAGCAAGCGACCGTGCTGCCTGAAGCGCATGCTTGTGTGCGCTTGTTGGTTTCCACCGCTGTTGTCACCACCGCTGCTGCTGCCGCTGGCGCTGGTCGTGCATCCAGCTGATACATGTGTTGCTTCGTCAGACCTGAGTACTTGGGCCTGTTGAACGCTGCGAACTCGCGCACGGAGGCTGTTCCTGGCTGCCTCCAGCACCGAAGCCTGCCGGACTGCTGCCCGTCCGCTCGGCTCCCGGCGCGTTCTGCACCACGGGCCGCTCTCTCTGAAATGGGTCGTGGGGCTGTGTAGATGCTCCAGGATTTTCTCTGGGTGTTCGACGGGGTACTGTAGCCTCGTTGACATCCAATGATGCAGGGGCAGTCCTGGTAGGATTTATGGATGGGGGGTATCCAAGTTCATGCAATCAGATTTTGAATGCGAACTTTGAATGCGATATGATCCATGAGCTGGACTCATCACAACGGGCACGTGCGAGCTGACCCCGTACTCTGTGCAGCCATCAAGCCAAACATCTCCACGCATGTAGATGCACAGACCACTGGCCATGACGCTTTGCAACACCATATCTGGCCTGCATCCCCGACGGCCTTTAGGACAGCCACTGGAGACGCCTGAGAGCATGTCCCGCTGTACCGATCACTGCGCCAGCCGTGCTTCGGCCATGTCATCGGCCTCCTCGGACGGTCGCACCGCCTTGATTGTGCTCTTCAACAAATTGTGCCTATGAGGCAGCAGCGACTGTTGGACAGGTTACAAGCAGCGCATGGAGCGCACACCAGTGAGCAAAAGGATAGAGATAGCGAGCATGGTTATTGTATCGATGACAACGCGCGTGCTTTCATGCTGATGAATAGCGATGGTATGCGCCACGAGGACAGGTGTCAGACGTGGGCGCTGCGTTATGCGAGCTTTATCCAACATGCGTGGAATGCCGATGATCGGGCTTTCCGCATTTTATGGGCTATGACCGGCAGTGGCTTGAAACGATCGGATGGAATGCAGAGACGGGCAACGCAGCTTTGCGTGCGCGTGGGCAAGCCCGTGTGCGTGCGTGTGTGTGTGTGCGTGTGTGTTTTTTATTTGCTGCGTGTATGCTCGCATGTCCTCGTGGTCATTGGTGTTTACATTCACGTACCTGTGTGTGGTTCTGGGTGGGCGTCCGGTATACTTGTCCAAATTTTCCGCAAAGATACGCAATTTATGGACGCATGCATACAGGCGTGCAAAGGTGTAGTATATAAGGGTTTAGGCAGCGTTTAACGTGCAGGCCGCTTTGGGAGAGCAACGTTTTCTCCTGAAGTGGTGCATTTTAAAGAATGATCCCTTGTTGAATCAGCTCACTTGAAGTTGCGGCCCTGTTGAGCTTCCTGAGTGTCTCCAGGAGCTCGTGGTGATGGTCAAGCAGATCTGCCAGGTCCTTCTGGAGGGGTTGGACCAGGGCAGTGCGGAACCTATTGGTCAGGGCAGGCGAATGGACATGTAGGTGAATAAAGCCGGGGCCGCGCATAAGCATCTCCAATGGCTCGTGAACAGGGCTTGGCGTACCATGGTCAAACCTTTCTCGGACCCACAATCCACAAGTGATCACGCCAGATGCGTGATGAGGTCCATCCAGGTGAGCGAGCCGGCTCGGTGAACCACCTGCAAACGGAAGAAGATCGGCTGAGTCGTGATGTGACAATCAACATGTTTTAGCATGATGAGCTTTTGAACAGCAGTTATTGGGGAACGAGGTGATTCGGCAAAAATTTTGCATGTCTAATCCGACACAGATCGGACAATCATGTGTTCACCTCAACGTGGCGGGATGGTGGATCCCCAAACACGTGCCTTCTGGAATTTTGAAGACAAGCAGCGCTTGGTCAGTGTCCAGCCGTTGCAGCTCATCCACGCACGAGGATAAACAGGTCACCTCCAAGCTCGTCTTCAGTTTCTTGATCGCAGTCGTCAGAGAGGGGGGGGCAGACATTGGGCGCTGGAGCGGGGTGGCGAGACTGTGTGATGGAGCACGGCAGGAGATGAGAAGGCATGGGGCGCAAGCAAGGGCACAAATGTGGATCAGCCAGGATTCAAACTACATGGAAATAACAGGCGACATTGCTGGCAATGGCAACGTGAAAAGGTAAAGGAAAATTTCCCCGTCAAAAATGCAACTCAAAACTTGCAACCCGCCGCCCCGATACCGAGTTTAAGCCCTCATCCCCTCTGATAAACATAATGGAGACTGCCATGACGATCGCCCATCCGCCCCTGCCTTACGCCCAGGATGCGCTGAGACGCATCTCGGCATGCACCTCGGCCTGCAGCAGCGGCAACGCCAATGGCACCCGCGTACAGGTGACGCAGGATTTTCGAAGCGCAGCTCGAAGCGAAGCGTTGCCGACAACCTGTGGCGCGCAAGGAGCAAGGTCGTTGGCAATCAGGAGCGACGGGTGCGAAGCGCTGGCCAAGATCGCCGACCAGCGCCCGCAGATCATCTTCGTCGACATCATGATGCCGCGCCTGGACGGCTACCAGACCTGCGCGCTGATCAAGAACAACCAGGTGTTCAAGCACACGCCGTGATCATGCTGTCGTCCAAGGACGGGTCATCAGGAAGTCGGGATTGAGCGGATTGTCGGGCAGCTCTTGTGCCTTGATGCAATGCCATAGCACGTCGATGCGGAATCCATCCACGCCGCGGTCAAACCAGAAATGCAGAACGTCGGTCATGGCCGCGCGCACCGCCGGATTGCGCCAGTTGAGGTCGGCCTGCTCCTTGAGGAAGGTGTGTGACGGTCGCCAACCGCTCGCTTGTGCGTTGCGAACGCGCCAGTTGCAGTGACAGACCTGCGGCCCGGCCAAAGGCGTAGCAAGCCGCGCCTTCGCGTCGATCGAACAAGACCGCATTGACCGAAAAGCGGTCCATGAAAGCACACGGCCCATAGTCGATCGTCTCGCCGCTGATCGCGACATTGTCGGTGTTCATCACCCCGTGGATGAAGCCTGCGCCCAGCCAGCGACAGTAGAACCCCGTGCCACTGGAGTCGAGCAGTGCCAGATGCGGGTTGTCGGCTCCCTCATTTTTGACGGTCATCTGCGTTTCACGCGCTGCCCAAGGTCATGGAAAAAGCTTAACGCCATCTTCGTTTTCCTGCGCAAGACGCTCGCATAAGAAGAGGTTTGCAAGGGCGCGGGAATGACCAGAAATATTTTGCGCACGGCGATCGCGTGGTGATCGGTATCGTCGTTGCGTTCGGGCTGATCTGGATCGCCCAATATGCCGGCAGCGAAATTTCGCCCGACGCATGCTATGACCCCGAGCCAGCGGTAGATCTCTTTCGGAGCTATGCTAAAAGGGTTGAGCGCCTTTAAACCATGCACGTGTATCCCACTGGTTCTATATCTGTAGGGCACTGGTAGTGCGAGACGCAGCGCGCCTTGGGCCAGTCGCAGCTGATGCAGGGTTTGAAGTCGTTCCCAAAGCTCGGGGCCTGGTACCAACTTCAGAGATGGCGATTGAGATGGCACACGCCAGCAAGCAGGAAAAGAGCAGTGGGCCATCAAGCAGCGTACATTTGGCAAATTGAGGAAAACTTCTCTGTCGAGACAACAATTGCTAGCGACGTCACAATCCAGCAACGCGAAGCATCGATCAAGAGTCACCGTTTGCCGGTGAGGTCCCGGCCGCGATGTGCAGCTGGCGGCGATGCAGAAAGATTGCCGTGGTATGCAACAGGTACCTCGACGCGGTCGCCCCCGAACAGGGTATCGTCCATGTCTCCATTTCGCCCTCCTCAATCAACCGCTTCTCAACTGCTAGTGGTTTTCAGCAGGGTAGCACAGGGTCTGATCCACCTTGCGTTGAAGACCTGCAGAAGCGCATTTCCTTCCTCCTGGCATACCCAGTTCAGCTTCAGCTGGAGTAGCCTCAGACTGATGCATGGGGGAAAATGAGCAGAGCGCCTGCGGTGTTTCTCACCCGCTGTCTGGTAAGGCGGTGTGGACAGCCGGAGTAGAAAAAGCAGCTTACCTAAATGAGCAGATAGGGGAGAGTCGGATTACCTTTTTACCGGGAGACCTTTCCGATTTAGAGGTACTAAAAGAACGCATCGACGAAATTATCCAGCTGCATGGAGATATTGACATACTGGTCAATTGAATTGATACGTTGGGCATCTGCTTATCATTGGGACAACATCGTTTCGGAATCAAACGCTTTCCGCGAGGCCGCCAAGCAGTGTTGAGAAGCGCATGACTTTGGGCTTGAGGACCATAGCCGGACAGGGCGCGCGTTCAAGCTTCGCAACGCCAAGCAATTGGGGGAGTTGGTGATCAATGAGCTTCCTGTCAGCTATATTCTCATCGACTGTCCACCCTCGCTCAACCTGTTGACGGTCAATTCCCTTCGTCGCCGCCGCGATGCGTACGACCCGCAGTAAGCGAATGGCGCTGATGCCATCTGGCACGGCCGTTGCAGACCACAGGCAGCTGCCGCGCAGGGAGCACATCCAGGTCCCTTCCACCGCGCGCACGATCTATCCACGGAAATGTTGCCAGCAGGTCAATGGCGAACCACCGTTGAGACCTGGCGCACCAGTCGTGTCTCGTCGATCAACATATAGGCCGAGGCATTGTTGTGGATATACGACTCCACCAGATCGCGACTTTCCTGAGTAGTAAGTCCTGCCAGACTTACGCGGACCGCGTCTGCGGCCAGTTGCTGCAAGGAATGCGCGGTGCCGAAGTAAATTCCATAGGCAAGCATTCCGGTCATGAGCAGCATGAAGACGGGCGTCAATATGGCAAACTCGATGACTGCCGCCCCTTGAGTGTCGTCCAGCAGATTACCGTCAGCGCCTTTGCATGACCTCTTCCTTGATCAGTCAATGCAGTCACCATCTAGATCCTGCACCGGGGCGACAAGGCGCGATGGATGGTGCACTGTGATGGAGCGGCATCAATACTTGGGCCTTGCAACAATTGCGTGTGTTTGGTTGCACCATACCGAGTACTTGTGCACCCCACCCTCTTGCCGCGCACCCAACGACAAAGCAGTTCAGCACCCAGGCGGATATAGTAGAATGCGTCGATCATGCCCTCAACCCAGAACCAGACTCCCTCTGCTGGCATGTTGAAGCCCTGTCAATAATGGCGTGTGCACGATAAGGTGTCAGCAGCCGCAGTGCATCGATAGCTGCGCTGTATGGCTGCTGGGACCCCGCTTGGGTGCCGTGTGCATGCCTGCACCACAGCCGGGCCCCGAAGCAATAGGATGGTCCCATCTTCTTGTCGCTCACCACTCGCAGCGGGGTCACCCAGATGATGTACATTGCAACTGCCAGCTGCAGCTGCATCCACCTGTGCCGGGTGCAGATGCATCAGGAGTTAAGCGTGTCGAATTGTTGCCTTTCTAACACTGCGTCCGCCTGCTGCAGCCTGCACCCATTCGAGCACGTGCCACGCCCGCCCCCCCTCGACATGCTGCTCGTCACATCAACGACCCGGTTATGCACCAGCGTCATCAATACAGCGAGGCTGCATTGCACCCTGACCCCGCACTCACACGCTGCGGGCCTGGCCGTCTGGCAGCATGATGTAGTCCGGGATCTTGCGCTGCGAATTCGCCGCCTGGTGAGTCTGCATCGTGCACACGCAGCGATGGATACGTAATCTGCGGGGCACTTTCGCCACTAGTTGCCAAGCAGGTGGCCTGCCGCTGCCGGCCGCGCCGCTGCTGCTACCAGTGTGATTTTGCCAACGCCACGTGCCAAATCGTTCCGTAAGTTCGCCGGACCAAAGCACGCTAAGAAAGAAAGGGGCCCTTGGCCCCTTTCTTTTTGTGTAGGACCAGACTGTGACTCCCAAGTCACTGTCACAAAAATCATGGCTGCCGATCACATTTTTGTGTCGTCTTGCTGTTTTTCCGCTGGAAATCGCGCTGGCGCGTTACTTGCATGCGACGACGTTGGGGCAGACATCCGGGGAAGCATGTTCACAGCGCTGGGCCACGCAGGCGGAGCTGCTTCTGCCCTCGATCTTGCCGGCGCAACTCGTTTCGAGGCCAGAAGAACGGTGTCTGCGACACATCCTGTGGCTCCGGATCCTCTTGAAAAAGACTTGAAGCGAGCTGCGGACGAGCTGGAAAAATCCCGAAGCGGACGGCTCTAACAAAATTGAAGGATCGTACTTATTTAAGCGGCAGCCTGGTGCACGACTGCATACGGAAAGGAGCGGAGCTTGAGAATCACGCTTGAAGAGGCCGCGACCTCAACGAGCAAAGAGAGTTTTGGAAATTCAATACGCCTGGAAGGCTATCCAGACAGACCGGAGGCTGGACCTCACCTGGAACTTACTACCGGCAGCAGCTGGAGTGCGCTACCGCTGGATCATTGGTGTATGCTTTGACCTCTTGGAAAACGCTGAGGAGCCGAGAGAAGACACTAATAAAATAGCGTATTGTGCATCTCCTGATTGCAGGCGCATGTGTTTTAAGCTAAAAGACCTAGCAGTATAGTTGCTTTCCATTGCCGTTTTTTGTTGACTTCGCGCGAGCCGCCATCGGTGCGCCTTGCCACTGCCCCCGTCCGGAGCTTGTCTACGTAGGTACGTTGGAGATCGGGCGTACCGCAAGTGTATTGATGAGGTTGGCGGCACCGGAGGTCGAGCCACCGGTACAGGATGTGTTTCGCAAAGCCAACCACAGGCGTCATGCTGGCCCTGAATCTGGGCACGGGCCTCGTGCTTGTTAAGAGGGGAGCCCCTGGCAAATGACCCAGGTGTGCGGGCTGGCACTGGCGCCGTGGTGTTTTTCTGTCGGCCTGCAACTTATCCATCATTCAGATCGTGGTTTGCAGTACTGTTCTGACGAATATCAATATTTGCTAAGAAGACGGATGAAGTGTAGTATGCCAGGCTGCGCAATGCATGGGAGAGGTGTGACAACATCTTAGAGATTTATGATAGACAACCTACATTTAACGTTACCTATGATGCAGCAAATAGTGAAGGAGGTAATTGATATTTACAACGACAAAAGACCTCATTGGTCAAATCATATGCTAACACCGAATCAAATGCCGCTTGCTGCGCTTGACCGCAGTAGGTTTGCTTGCGGGTTGGACGTCACCACTGAAAAGGTGAGGGGTGCAGGTCAAGCACGGGCTCAAGGCTGCCCTGCCAATATAGCCAGGTCGCACAGACTCCTGCCGACCATGGCAATCCGCATCTGCAGCATCGGCGATGCCATTGTGGTCCGACATCTGAAGGCCTTGATGGTGCGGTGTTCACCGCACCAACCAGATCCTGTGACAGTCAGGCGTCAATGCCACGTCTGCCTGGATACCGCAGCCAGTTGGTTTCAAACGATAGCTTGCCTCGTGCATGGACCGCCATCCAATGGATTGCCACCGACAATGGTCTCCATAGACCGATAGGTGGGTGGCGTGGAACTGTCCCGACAGACGCGTACGCCTCACGGTAAAAATCTTGGAGGACACGACTTCAGAACAATAAAATGATGAAAACAGTAATGCAGCGAGGTGGCTAAAGAAGGAATATGCCGAAGTGCGACATGCGTAAATCGACTGCGGGAACAGACACCAACAGATTACAACATTTGCTGGCTGATAAAACATAGATTTTTTGAACGTGTGAAGTTAACAACTAGCAGATCACCCGGATTGAATCCACTTAGAACACACGGTATGCTGGGAGCAGGATCGAAGGAGAGCCGATGATTGCAAATTGTCGGTCGCGTCTCCAGCTCCTGACGGCTGAATCACCTCAATGCATCCGTTTATACTGCCAGCTGGTTGTCGACCGGTCGTTCGCGCTTTGCGCATGATTCTACGACCGCCGCACCCCTTCTGCGTCGCTGTTTGCAGGTCGCTCGGCAGCTGGCTGACTCGCTGCGGGGCACTGTGGAGACTGCCCAGGGCAGGTCGACATTGGTGGCGAGGTGGGTGGCCAGACGCCAGGCCACACCACCCTGCCGCGACGTGACTCGAGCGAGGACAAGATGAGCCGAACTCTGCGCTGCCTACGTCGCACCGTCACAAAGTTCAATGGCTGCATAGACGATATCACTCCTTCCACTGCGTACACGCTCTGAAAGTTGGCGTGCGCTGGCCTACCGGATCAAGGAACTGGCAGCAGGCGCCAAGCCCGATCTTTATGGCGCGGCTGAGCTCGCGAGTTTCCGAAGCCGGGATCAACCCCAGGCCCCGATGGCACGCCGGGCGTCGTGCTACCTTTGGCACGCACAAGCTGCCGGGGCGGCGACGCAAAGCGGCGCTGGGAAGCGCAGCTGGTGGCCCAAGCGGTTCGATCGGGCGGCATTTAGCTTGCCGTCTGTGGCGATGCAAGTCGCTGACGCGCCTTGCTTCCGTTCGCCGCACCTGCGTATTTGGCATGCTGATCGCGTCGCAGACCGCCTGTGATGACCAGGTGGCCGACGTGGTGGTGCAGCTGCTGCAGCGGAAGCTGCTGATGGCCTCGACCGAAGTTCAAGAAGCCCAAGCAGGCTGGACCAAGCTGGTCAAGTGGCCGCGAACCCTGGAGGCAGCTCAGGTGCGTTGCGCGTTCGCAATTGCATGATCAAGCCTTTTCAGAAATTTACTTTGCATGTCCTGCATGCTCAGCACACCTTGCAATATAGCAGTGCCGAACAACTTGCATTGATCGACAAAAAGGGAAACCTGATGCTCTAAAACCATGACCAAGTGCACGGAACAAAGTACATGAAGCCTTCAGAGCCACCAAGGGCATGCTCAATCTCCACGCAGCCCATTGATACGCCCTTAAATTCACGTCCTGGATCCCAACCAGCCCGTACCAGGTGTCGTAGTAAGAGAAGGCCTGGCGAATGCCCACCTCGGCCTGGCTTAGTTCGGCGGCGGCACTTCCTTGTGGCTATTCTGTGCACACTCTTCCCCCTGGCGACCTACTGGGTCAGGTAGCATTGATAAGGAAATGTCCCTGTTAGTCACAAGGTGCGCCGAAAATTCCGTTTTTTTGCCTCAAAAAAGTCAATGCTCGTGAAGCAGGTTTTCAGCGCTCGCCGTAGTGGTTATCTTGCTTTTTACCCTCCATCCCGTCAGGAGCCAGTGGGGTGCTGTACGCTTGAGCCAGTGCTGTTACTGATGCTGGGGACGATCGCGCTGCGCTACGCTGTATTTTGCACCGTGTGGGTTGTCACTGGCCACCAGCTCTGGATCATGCCCAACCTCATGTCAGAAAAAGTGAGCGTGCACGTATGCCATGCATGTGTGTGTATGTGTGTGTGTGTGTTGAGAGAGAGAGAGAGAGTTGGTGTGTATGTGTGTGTGTGTGTATTTGAACGCAAGTGCAGACGTGCTTGCCTGAAAACCCATGTGGAGTGTTGTGCTGCCCCCACAGAAAGTGGTTGTGCTGTACTACCT
>NNCB01001454.1:0-10769 GCA_002317545.1 Scenedesmus quadricauda | reverse complement strand
CCGGCCACGCCGCCCGCACGTCACGTGCGGGGGCGTGTCGGGCTCACGGTGGCGGCTCCTCGACGGTTTGGTTTGCTTCGGTTTGTCGGGGCAGGGGTGCGCGCTGTGCGGCCGCGCGTGTGTTGAGATGGGACATGTCTTTGGGGAATCCGTTTGGAGATTCTGCAGGGATGCTGGCACCCCCGTGAGCGCGACGTCGGCGGTGGCAGCCGCCCAGAGCGCCGCCTGCCAGCGGCTTGCGTGCTGCCGGCGGCCCGGGCGGCTAATCAGTGATTTCTTCGGACGGCGTGACACTACATATTCATGTTTCAGAATAATATCTGACCTCTTACCGCAATTTCCACCGCATCTGGGAAAGCGCCTATATCGACGACGGTGAGGGCAGCGACGATGGCGAAGACCCGCTGGTTCGCGCCGCGAACCGCCGCCGCCTCTGCGCCGATCCCCCGGGGCGCATCCCCGGGCTCTTTCCAAGAGAGCTTGCCGCGCTCCCCCCTCCCTTTCCCGCGTCGCGCGCGCACGAGCCCATTGTGTACATCAGCGCCCTCGCCGCCGCTCGGCCCGCGGGCTCGACGCCGGGTCTGGCCAGCCCCCACTCACCCCCTACGCACCTCCGCGAGCGCTCCGCGCTACGGGTTGGACCTGGGGCGCCGCTTGAGGCTTTTGGCTGCAAGTTCCCTGGCGCTCGGTTCATGCGCAGCCATCCTTGCCGCGTTGGCTTCCGGAGTTGTCATCGGTCTTTGCGATAGTCTCGTGTTGCAACGGGCCGGCGGGCCTGCATCGGCGCCTGCGTGCGCTGCGCAGCCCCTGCTGCAGACTGCTGCTTAGACGCGCGAGGAATTCAAAGCACGTTGATGGCGCTCAACCTCGGAGCAATTGTGGTGTAACTGTGTGCACAGGAGCACCAGACGAGGTGAAAGAGCCGCGCCCATTTGAGGTTGCTGAAACTGAAAAAAATCGTCTCGATCAGCGATGCGGTGCGCTCGAATGTCGTCATCACATCCTTTTCCGCCACCCCCAGATGCTCGGCCATCAGTGACACGCGAAGCCGCGATATCACCGGCTCGACGCCCTTGTTCGCGGCCAACGCCGCGTCGATCGTGACGTCGCACTCGCTGTCGAGTCCCATCGACCGATTATTGAGGCAGCCTCGCGGCGCAACCGGTCGTGACGCTGCGGCTCCCGAACAGGTCCTCCATCCGAAACACGGCGACCTCCGCAGCCCGTCGCTCGGTGCTCCTGCAAGTGGGCGGCCGGGCGCAAGCGGGTTGCTCAGGCACGCGGGGCAAGGGCGCGGCGGCGGCCCGCGGCAGGCGTCGCAGGTCGCTGCGAGCGCGCGCGGAGTTCGAGGCCTGCTCACGTTTGTCGGTGCCGGTGCGCTGCACCGGCCCCGCCGCATGGCTTGATCTCATAGAGCGCGCGTGCGAGGGGTCGACGGGGTGCATGTTGAGCACCATGTGCGGGTCGTGTTGAGCGGACACGCGCGTACGCACGTGTGTGTGTGTGTGTGCGCGCGCGAACGCGCGCGCATGTGTGTGTGTGTGTGTGCGTGTGTGTGTGTGCACATGCGCTGCTTGTCAGGGAGGATGGTGAAACCCGCGCCGCACCTCATCAGCTGCTCTAGGCGCGCCCTGAGGTTACCCAGGACAGGCTCTCGGCAGCCAGGTTGAGCTGCAGGCAGCCCCTGCGGCACCCACCACCCCCGCCCGCTGCAGCAGGAATGCGCCCATGCACACCGGGCACAGCAGCTGCTGCGCGGCCGGCGGCGCGGGCAGGGGTGCGGCCCCGCCGCCGCGGGCGATCCGGGGACGCGCCTGCGGGCGCGGTGTGAGGTGAGCAGCTGTATCGCGCGGTTCTGATGCTCGGAGGAGCAGGGGACATCCCTGCGGTCGAGAAACGCGCCGCACACGCATTCGTGCACGTGGTCGCCTGAACTCTGGACTGATGCGCCAGGATAGTCGGCGAACAGAATCATCTTGCCGCGCGCAGCCGGCGATATCCACCCGCCGCCGCCGCCGCTGCTGCCACGATGCCTCGCGCTCCGCAACCGCCGCCTCGAGCGCCGCCGATTCGAAGGCCTCCAATTGGTCCAGCTCCGCAGCATCTCGCAACGATCTGCGCCTCGAGCTCAGCCAAAAACGCGTCCGCATCCGGGCCGACGCCATCGCCCGCCGCGCGCGGCCCCGCTCCGCTGCAGTGCCACCGCCTGATGGGGTGGGGCCCGCTGTGGGGCTGGGGCCGGCGCCCCCTGCTTGGAGGCTGGAGAGCACGTCCTGCACGGCCGCGTGGACGTCGCTCTGCAGCGAAGACTGCGCAGCAGGGAGGCGTCGGCGTGCCGCGTCCGTGCGCACCGAGTGTCTTGCAAGCATGCCGCCGCTCTTGCCTGGATGCCAGATGCCCGGCAGCGGCCAGATGCGCTGCGCCGGCGCAGAGCCCGCCCCGGTGCGCAAAGCCCTCATTCCCTGCAGCTGCGCCGCCGAGATGGGGGACATGCTCTGCCGGTGGCGCTGCAGCGTCTGCTGCCGCCGCTCCCGCACGAGGCGGCGGCAGTCCTCGCTCACCTCGCGTGGCAATGCGGAGGCGCGCCGATCTGTCATATCGCGGCCCGTCGCCTTCTGGGCTAGGACAGAGATGCCCATGTCGCCCCTATACATCCAGCTGCTGTGCACCTCGTCGCAGCTGCGTGCCGCTTGGGTGCGCCGCCTGGCGCACCACGGGCGTTGCGGGGGCATGCATGACATCGATCTGTAACGGCATCGCGCTGTGTGCCCATGGTCTGCCCGACAGTGGACAACTAGTGCTGGAAGCTCATACCACCCGTCTCGCCATGTGTTCTCGCTGTTTTTGTTTGCCAGTCTCTCGCGCTCACCCTGTGAAGGAAAGAAAGGTTCCGACGTTTGTGCCCATGGAGATAGTGGCCTACCATAAATGAGACGTTGTCGGTTCCGACTGAAGCACCCGACACCGTTCTGGTGACGATGCTAAACTGATGGCAAGCTAAGCACAGCGTTCCAGCCTCATTTGAGCTTGAGCAGCAAACAGACTGACCTGTTGAACGTCGCGATTTCAGTTCCGGAACCGCTGATCTGTGCGCCCAGCCGTTCCTTTGCCTCGGCAGCGATCGAGCGTGGTTCAGTGGCTCGTCGGCATCTATGGCGATCCATCTGGTTGACCGGTCGAGCGCATCCGCGGCCCGACCTGTGTTTTTGGCGAATTCGTCCCCTGCACCGTCGGCGGTCGTGGCTGATCCAGCCAGTCGCTGGTCGGCGGACCGCGGCAGCCACGGTCGTCTTGACCCCCTTCCCCGTCGATGGATTGTCGCTCACGGCGGTCAGCGGTTCGGCAATCCTGACCTTGTGGGCGTTGCTCGGATTTGAATCGGCGAGCGTCGCCGCCGCCAAAGTCGACCGGCCGGCGGTCAATATCCCGCGCGCGACGATGATCGGAACCTTGGCGACGGGACTGATCTATCTGGTCGTTTGTTCGGCGATCGCGCTGATGATGGCAGCCGCACCGCGGTTTAGTAAGCGCTTCGGTGTGCCTTTCCGCAGTCTCGCGGCACGGACGCCTCTGCGCTGGCCATCTCCCTCGCCTCAGATTTCAGCAGCCACTGCCGCCTCAAGCCGCGAATCTAGGGGTTCCAGCCCGCCTAGACAGCTATGCGCCGATGATCCGCCGCGCCGGCGGCACGCCGGTGTCGGTCGCTTGCCGCCGCACTGCGTTACGAGGCGGATGCGCTCGATCACGCGATCACGCCTCGCGCGCGGCTCCTGATGTTCAACGACCCGCTCAATCCCGCCGGCAAGGTCGCGAGCGACGCCGAGCTTGCGTGTGCGACGTTGTCGTCGGCACGGTCGGCGCCACAGAGCCACGGTGCGGCCGGGCGGCCGCCCCTGATGCGTGTGGGGCAGTGCAACAGTCGGCGTGTTGGAGAGCGTATGTCAAACGCATGCACGACAGACGCCCGAATTCCTCACCATGAGCTTGGCAACGAAGCGGTGTGAACGCAGGCTGGTCTGCAAGGTATGCAAGGCTGCATTGTCAACAGCCAGCTGGGATGGATGGACAGTGCCGCGCCTGCCCCTGTGCTCCCGCCGTTGCAGGACGTTTGTGTTTGAGAAGCTGCTGCCGGGGCCCAGCCAGATCGTGTGCGTCACGCTGCCGCGGCCCCTGGGCGTCGTCTTCGAGTTCGACGAGCGGCGGAAGCGGGCCTCGGTGGCGGGGTTTGTGGAGGGCAGCAATGCGGAGCAGCGGCAGAACGTGAGCAGATGTTTGGCCGCGGGTCGGAGGCCTATCGGGCTGGAAACTCGCTTGATTTGCGGCTGGCAGCTCACGGCTGACCGTCAAGATTCAGTGAGGGGAACCAGCATGTCGAACAACCATTGCACGTCAACATGTTGTCCAGGCTGGCGTGCTGACGCAAGATGAGACGTGGCGCTGCTGGTGTACCTGTCATGCGTACTGCAGGTGGCGCGGCTGATAGGTCAAGGAAGCAGATGCTGCACTGGAGGGTGAGCCTCGGGCGTGGACCCCTAGGGTTGCTTGGTTTCAGGCGGTCGCTTGAAACCTTTCGCTGGGGCGCCATGCTGGAAGCCCAGGGCGACACCGTGCAGTCCGCCCGTAGGCTGGCTGCCGGAAAGCCAACTTGCTTGCTGCGGTTGAACGGAGCGCACGCTGGAATCCGCAGGGGACTTCAGCACGGGACGTCACTGGCACGATCGCCTGGTGTGGCCGACCACGGCGCTATTGGCGCGGGAGCTCGCCTTCCGTTCCCGTTCGCGGCAAGGCCGGCTTGGCTGCTGTTACGATTGCTTCGACCGGCACGCGCGCAAACGGCCAGCGCAGCGCCCGGCTTCATGGGCCGCCGCCTGCTGCATTTCTGAGGCCGCCTGCCTCTCGCCCCGCACTCGCGCCGGAGGTACTTAGGTGCGCAGGCACTCCGCAAGCGCTTGCGGTTGCTCAAGTATGCCGACGCATGACGCGCCACATCTCCGCCGTAATTGCATGCGCAGTCTGGGATCATTTGCGCACCTTGATTATCGCCTGCAAATCTAACCCTCTCGCACATGCAGCCTGTGTAGCTGGTCATGATCCAAGTTCATGCTTGGATGCATTTATGTTGTGCCTAGTACTAGCCCGACCTGGCGGCTACAAGGAATCAATATGGCTGATGAGGCCGATGCGGCGCCCCTCTTGTGTGGCTGTGGCAAATTCGTACTGGATTTTTTGTGCTTTAGATTAGAGCGACTTGGACGTTTGAAGTTGTCTCCGCCGAGAATGATGCCTAAGTGCGGGCGCGATCCGGACTGCGCTCGCCGAGGTACGTGCGGATGGCTCCGTGGCAGCTCGGTGCGTCTGGTCCGACGGGCTCGTCCTGCCGCACGCTCATGGACCGGGCCTATCGCATCACGACAGCTCCGCCGCACGTCGATTTCGCTTTTGTCGATCCGCGCGGGCTTCTGGTCGCCTTGGGATGCACTCTGCTTGATGGCTCGACGGCTGACGCCATCGCTGTTCCGACCTCGGGAATAATCGGGCGTGGGTGCTGAACCATGTTGGGCGAAGGTGGCGTCACTGCACGAGGACAGCAGGATTTGGCGTCACCGCCCCGAGGAGTATGCAGATGTGCGTCAATGCAGTACCACTTGATCCATGTAACATATCAAGTTGACCGAGCGCTGTTGCGACGCGACGATGGGATCTCGTCCAATCTAGTGACAGCGCGCCATCAAGATCGCATGTGATCACACCGGCAGCAGGGGGCAGCCGTCTTGATATCTGAAGTATGGTTGGTGATAAGCGTATGCGTTCCAGGCCATTTGGACTCGGCAAGCCGACTGTACGTAAATGTGCAGTGTCCAGTTGTCGGGCTATGGCTTAGTTTAGACGTTTACAAAACGGCATGCTTACTTGTTATCCCCGCTGATGAACGCGCTGACGCGCCTTCCGCCACCTCTGCACAGCGGGCAATGGTGCGTTGACGCAGCGCGCGAGGCGTCCGGCGCGCCTGGCGGGGCCGACGCAGCGGCTGCCGCGCCCTTGCTAGCCCCGACATGAAGGCGGGGACGACGGGCAGCCTCGGGCGGTGGTGTCGGCGGGGCGGGCAGCGGCGTGACCTTCGTCCTGCTTCCCAAAACGAGCATCAGGTCAGCCTTCAGCAGGAAGGGCGGCAAAAACACACAGCGCATTCCTCGTGGCACGAGGCCGCAGCCAACGCCAGCCCTTACGGTCTCGCCGGCTCGATATGGTCGCGCACACGATGCCGCGCAGCGCCTTGCCGAGCCTGGGGACGCAGCGGAGCCATCGAGCCATTCTGGCAGCCGTGGCGGCACTGGCTTCGGCGAGGGGCGGCGGAGACGGCTGGTCGCAGGCAGCGGAGAGCAACGCGACGAGAGCCGTGAGCCTTGTGCGAGCCTAACGCCTGAATCTAAGCCGCGCCGCGAAGCGGCGTCGGCTTTGAATGAATTGTAGGCACTGTTGCCGCCCCATGCGCGGAGCCCAGTCTTGAAGCCGAGGTAGCACGGCCCACGCAGGCCGCAGTTCTACAGCAGCAGCAGCAGCTGCAGCAGCAGCAGGTGCACGTGAGAGCGGCTGGATGACCCGAAGCCCACGCCACGTGCAGCGAACCTGCGCCATGACAGTGAGGTGCGCTATCCCCCGTCACGGGCTTGACAGCCACAGGCTTACAGTACCTTCTCGTCGAGCGGCAGGATCGCGGCGAGACCAAATGGAAGCAGGCGGGCTATGGCGTCGTCGACGTCGAACCGGGCAGGACCGGTTTCAGCACTGGCACCAGCGCTGGGCCCGTAGCAGATGGGCGCAGCCGCAGCAGGATGCAGCAGTAGCAGCAGCAGCAGTAGCAGCTGCGCAGACGCAGACGCAGACGCAGCAGCAGCAGCAGACAGCAGATCAGCTTGCCGATCAACAACCGCTTGCCGGGGTGCGCTGCTGCAGCCGCCGCCACCGCTTGCTTCGCCGATGCCAAGGCGCCGCACGCACAAGGGCGGCCGCCGAAGACGCGTGATGCGCGGCCACTCGCCTGATGGTCGGATGGTCCGCGCCGTCATCAGGGTCGACCGCGAATATCTCGCGCGCCTGTCGGGCGAGTTCGCCACAGCACAGCTGCGCGTGTGACCCCAGCGTTCAACTGCCGTCTTCTCAGCAGCGGGAGGGGGGGCGGCCGGACGGGGACGGGCAGCAAGCGCTGGAGCTGGAGGCTTGCAGCGCGCTTTGGGGAGGCTGCTGAGGTGAGCCGCAGGCGGGACAGTCATGCTCGGCAGATCGCAGCAGCAGCGCGGACGCGGGGGCAGCGGCGACCGCCGATGGAGGGAACGGGGCGGCCACAGGTGCGCACGCGCCCCAGCGCCCAGCGCCATCCAGCGGTGTCAGCCGGGGCGGATGCAACCGCGCGAAGCAACGCGCCTGTCGCCGGACTCAGGGTCGAGCGTTGCACGCGAATCCCCCGCGGCACCGCGGGTGCGTCGGCGGCCGGCATGCTGCTGCCGCGGCCGTACTTGCAAGCGCAGCAGCAGCCGCACCACCACCACCACCAGCACCAGCTGAAGCACAGCAGCAGCAGGACGGCAGCACGGCACACGATGAGCTACAGCTGTGTGCAAAGGCAGGGCTTCCAGCGCAGAGTTGCCATCACAACAGGGGCAGAACAAGGAGCATGACGCTGCGCTGCCAGGCGCGCAGGCAGGCGAGGGCTCAGCGGGCAAGGCAGGCCCCCAACACAGCTGCGGCATGAGCAGCGGCAGCAGCACCACCAGCAGCGGCAGCAGCACCACCAGCAGCGGCAGCAGCACCACCAGCAGCGGCAGCAGCAGCACTAGCAGCGGCAGCACCTCCAGCGGCGGTGCGCTGCAAGGCCGTGGCTGCAAAGGTCCCAGGGGTGGGGGCCTAAGTAGGGGGCCGCACATGATGGCTGCCACAACAATGACAGCTTCGTAGGGCAGAACGAGCAGCAGCCATCCCAGGAGCAGGAGTGAAGCAGAAGCAGGGGCAGGCACAGAGCAGGGTAGGTGCAGGAACAGGCGCGGTAAACCAATGGTCATCGACCTGCCCGGGCTCGCCTGCCTTGACAGGTCCGGTGCCGCCTCGGCGCCCCGCCGCCGCAGCCTGAGCCGGAGCCCGCGAGACGCCGGATGCCAGCCAGGGCCAGGAGCCGCAGCTTTGACAGAGGCCGCCGAGCCAGCAGCCAGGCGCGCGGAGCCAGCGGCGCAGCAGAGAGGGGGAGAGGCAGGAGCCGGTCGACCGCAGAGCGCCGCCACGGATCGTCGCTTGCGCGCAGCGGCTTTCGCCGCCCATCGCCCGAACGCTCCGGATCGCGTCGCAGGCGGCGCGCTGGGCGACGGGCGCGGGCTGGCCCCAGGATCGCGCAACGGCGGCCGCGATCGCCGAACTGCTGTGCCGCAGCTGCGTCAACGGCAGGACGGTTCGCGGCACGACGGGGAGAAGCGGCCGCGGTTGCGTTCCCGCTCGCCGCAACGCTTCCGGCTGTCTTCGCCGCGGTCGCGAGGCGCGGAGTCGTCGCCCAGCAGCAGCATCGGCTGCGGCGGCAGGAGCATCATCATCAGCAGCAGTTGCAAGAAGAGCGCAGCAGCAGCAGCAGCAGCAGCAGCAGCAGCAGCAGCAGCAGCAGCAGCCAGCACAAGAGCAGCCGCAGGCACAGGAGCAGTCGCAGCAGGCGCAGGATCAGCAGCATCAGCAGAACTGCAGGAGCAGCGGCACATGCCGCTGGAGAAGACAGGGAAGCAGGAGCAGCAGGAATTGCAGCAGGAGCAGCAAGTAGAGCAGCAAGAGCAGCAGAAACAGCAGCAGGAGGAGCACAGGCGCGAAGAAAAGCAGCAGAAACAGCAGCAGCAGCAGCAGCAGCAGGAGCAGCAGCAGCAGCAGCAGCAGCAGCAGCAGCAGCAGCAGCGGCGACGGCAGGATGAGCCGGAGCCGCAGGAGCAGCAGAAGCAGGAGATGCGGCATGCATCAGGCTGTGCAATTGGCTCGGCTGGCAGGCGCGACAGCCCGCCGCAGCAGAGGCTCACCAGCCCCTCGCTCAGCCACCGCCGCCCTCCTCACATCACAGCGGCAGCAGGGGTTGACGGGGCACCCGCTTAAGCGATGGAACCCCGCCGGAGCAGTCGCAGGGGCATCAACAGCAGGTGGCGCAGCCAACACGGCCGATGCCGCAGCGCCGCCGGACGGGGGGCCTTCGAGGGCAGGGGAGGAGGAGCGACAGCACTGCCAGAGGCAGCCGCAGCCGCAGCCGCAGGCGCAGGGGCCGGATGATGGCGGCGCGGGAGTGCACTCGGCCCAGAGGAGCCGCAGCAGGAGGGTGTCATGCAGCCTGCGCTCACAGCTCGTCGCAGCCGGAGCGCAGCGCGGCAGCCGCCCGGCCCGCGCCCGTGCCAGCAGCGGCGCCGCCGGACGCGCTCCGCCACCCCAATGTCCGCTGCCCCGACGGTCCCGGGTGCGCATCGCCTCAGCAGATGCCCCAGAGCCCGCGGCAGCGCTGGCGGCCCGGGACGGGGCCGAGTGCAGCAGCATCCATCTCGGGAGTCGGGACGGCAGCAGCCACTGCCGCCCGCGATCCGCACCACCCCGGGCAGCAGCGCCGAACTGGACTATCGCGGTGGCAGCCTCGACTTCGAGTTCTACCAGGACATCGGCGACGTGCCGGTCACCTGGAAGACCGGCCTGAAGGCCACCCGTGCCGACTATGAGTTCGGCAACGACTCACACCACCATCATCATCAGCACAGCAGCAGCAGCCGCAGCTGCAGCAGCAGCAGCAGCAGCGCAGCAGCAGCAGCAGCAGCACTTGGAACCCCCGCCTATGGGACCCCCACAGCTGCAGCAGCCACACAAGCCGCAAGAGCCGCAGCAGCCGCAGCAGCTGCAGCGACGTTCGGGACTTCCGCGTATGCCGCCTGGACTGCAACAGCAGCAGCAGCAGCAGCGGCAGCAGCAGCAGCAGCGATGAGCGAGACGCATTCGATCAAGAATGTCCGCAAGGATCAGCGGCCGCAGCTCGCCGAAATTGCCGCGCGTGGGCGCGAAATCGCGGACAGGCCGCCGGAATGCATTTCCGGTCGCGGCTGTCGACGGCCTTCGGCTGCACGATGGAGGGCGCTGTGCCCGAGGATCGCGTCGTCCGCCTCGCCGAAGCGGCGGTGGCGGCGGCGGAGGCGGAATCGAGCTCTCGGAGGCGATCGGGACGCGATCTCGGCGCAGGTGCGTCGACTGGTGCGGCGGGTGCGCGCCGCAGTGGGTGCCGAGCGGATGACGACGCTCCACCTCCACAACACCCGCGGCTTGGCCTCGCAAGCCGCCGCGTTCGCGGGCCGGTTTTGGCTCCTTCGGCCCATCCAGGGCGCTCAAGCGTGCCAACTCCGTGTCCCCGACACACGCGAGCCGCGCGCGCCCTGATCCCGCCAGTCTCACGCCATTGACCCCCATTCGCCGTGCTTGTCGCGCCCGCAGTGGCCTGGCGTAGGATGTTCTGGTTTCATTTCTGTGACGCTCAAATGCCGCTGATCCCGATCATCTCTCATTAGGGTTAGCAGGGAGTAAATCGCCAACAAGCCCACCCCAAGGCGCCCCTGTGGCACCAAAGGGGCAGTGTGCGCTGAGATGTTGACGCGGCCTTCGCCCGCGCCGCGCCAGCGCTTCGCCGGCGCGCGGGACGCGGAGGCCGCCGCGGCCTCGCAGATGTCCGCGCAGGAGCGATGCAGCGCTCGGGCCGGCGCTCGCGGCGTACGCCCTCCACGCTG
>NNCB01001453.1:0-10771 GCA_002317545.1 Scenedesmus quadricauda | reverse complement strand
GGATCCATTCGCGCCGACGAGATGAGCCGGCAATGATCCGGTGGGTTGTGCGCTCCCTTTGCAAGGCAGCATTTGGAGCGGCATGGGTGTCCTGTCATGCGGAAGCCGTCATGCCTGAAGCCCTGGCCATCTCATTGAATGCTCTTGCATTGTGTTGTGTGGCTGCTGGCATACTGTGACCAATGCAACCAATACAGCATACGGTATTTACTGTTTAGGAACAGGACCACTGCTGCCGCACCTTGATATTCGTTAGCCAACAATCCGGCTATAGATGAACATGCGGGGGACCACCAATGGCTCTCATTGGAGTGAGACTGTACTCTCAATACTGCCCTATACAACGTGCATGTAATTAATAGCAACCTTGTCGGTCAGGTCTATGAGAATCGTTTTGGGGACTCCCCAGACTCCATACTCCCGCAGTAGGGCGTTATCATTCACCACCTGAAACCAGTCCATCCCTTTGGCGGCTACGTGATCCTTCACCTTTTCAAGCTTGTCATCCTTGGCAAAAGAGATAATCACTAATTTGTCTGAATTCTTGTAAGCGTCATGGAGTTGTGATACCGGTGGAATGGGCAGGGATGCCGCACTCCCGTGAGCAGTCTGCTGCTAGCCGCACACTCCAAGATAGTTGAGGTATACTTCTGATTCATGCTCAAGCGTTCTCAATGTCTTTCGCCTCCAACCCACCGAGCGTCGGCCCTGCTGCACAGTCAACGCTGAAGCGGTGCCGCGGCGCGGCAAGGCCCAGAAGTTTCGAGGATGCACATAAATGGCAGTCATATTGCAGCGCTCAAGGTCCGTCACCCCCGAACATCCGCCGCTACCGCATCGTGCTCGGCGATATAATCTCGACGCACTGCCGCATGTCGCGAGCACCTCGACCTTCGTCGCGATGGAGACGATCTGCGAATCAACGCGCTGACACAGGCGATTGACCGCCGCGCGCGGCTGTGCCAATCGCGCAGGCCACGCGGGTGTAGCTCAATGGTGCTAGCAGCAGTAACCTCGCCAAGCAATTCAAGAAACGCCAGTGTCAGCAACTAATATCGTCCAGGTCGGCTGCCATGCTCTCGGCATAGGTGCGGCGGCGTCGATCCGGCGAAGCGGCGCGCCGAGCCGCAGCGCGCCAGGCGCGGTGCCAGCGTCGATTTGCCGGTGCTTTCGGCGCCATGAAAACAGACATGGCGGGTCATATCGCCACCCTCCCCGTTCCCGCAGCGGCGCGCCACTGGATCAGTCCGTCGATCGACCACTGCGACTGCCGAGCTGTGTTGCCCTGCAGTCGTCGTGTTCAGCGGCGGCACGGCATTCAACAGCCTGGCGGCCACCTGCGGCAGCTGGCCACACGCCTTGGCATCACGATGCTGCCCGTCGACACGGCGGGAGCACGGCGGAGATCGTCGAGTCACACCGACATCGACAGTGCCCGACATCGTTCGGAGCATGCACTGGCGGACGATCAGCGTCGGTGGCGCAAGGGCAGCCCGCGCGCCGACGAGTTCCGGATGCTCGCGGACATCCGTAGCAATGGCAGGATCGACCGAGCATCAGCAGTGTATTGTCCGCAAGGTGTGCAGACGCAAATCGCTTCCGCAGGCGTTGAATGGCTCGCATGCGCCTGTTTCGAACTCCCCGAACCCCTATGCGTAGCCTTCGCCCGCCGCCCCACTGCCCGGTCCAAATCGCACATCGTCGGGCGCTGACCTGGAGGTGACGGCGGTGCGGTTCAGGTACCTCAATACCAGCTTTGGCGGGACCGTGCTGCGCACCAATATCGACGAATATGATACGAGCGTGTTCGCGGGGACCGTCACCAACGGCGACTATAAGGGCAACCGGCTCAATCAGGTTCCTGAATGGAGCGTCAATGCTGCCATCCAATATTCCGCCGAACTCGGCAACGGCAGCAAGCTGATTCCGCGCTTCGACATCAGCGGGTCGGGCGGCAATTATTGGGAGATCGACAATGCGATCGGCGCGACACCGTCTGGCTCGCCAACGCCCGCGCGGTGATCTCATCGGACGACCTTCATCTGGAAAAGCCGTCCTGTCTCAACAAGCAGATCAGGTCCATCCGTTACCAGGATAGCGCTTTTATTATCGGTCATCCAGCCTGAGGTCCCCTTTTTCTGTAGCTACCAGGACCTCCAGGCTCACAATCGCCGCTACCCGAGCGCAATATTCCTTTTCAGCAGATCGCAGCGCATCCCAGAGGGCATCCGGTGTATAGCGGCTGATTTTCCCTGGTCTGATTTCCCATAGATGACCGCCACCGCGCTCAGGAGCCTTGGCCGCCATTTGGGGCTCACCCCGGCCGAGGGCACGTGTTACTGTTCAGAGCGCTGCCAGATGTGGTGGTCTCAACTGTTTGCGCGCGGTGCCCATGCACTTGATGACGAGCGCCGTGCTCGACGATCCGGCCGGCGAACCCACCGTCCTCCATTTCGCGCTGCCGTTCGGTGCCGAGGGGGTGACGATCCTCGACACATGGGACACCATGGGGATGCGCGGGACCGGGTCGCACGATGTCTTGAAGGACGTCTTCCTTGCCGAGGCAGAACAACATCAGCCACCCGGCGGTGGACACCAGCGGCGGCGGTGAGAGGCCGCGCCCGGCAGCAGAGCTGCAGGCTCCGCAGCGCGCCCCGCCTGCGTCGCCCTCCGCAGACCCCACTTCCAGGAGGGGACGGCCAGCTGCCCCTGCCTGCTCTTGTGATGGCTCCCTTTGGCTCCCGCCGAGCTGGGCGGCCCTGCTACGCCCCCAGCACCCTGCGGCGCGGGCCTCTTGACCTGCCGCCTGACCAACCTGAGCACCTGTCAATGCACGTCCCAGGCGGCGCTCCAAGCTGGTGGACAAGTCGTTGGACTACCCGCCGCTGCCGTCCCCCATCCGGCGCGTGTTCCACTTGTCGCACGATGTCACGGGCCAGGAGCACGAGGTGTACCCGCCCCCAAACCCCAGGTGCGGCGCGTGGCGCTCTTGGAGGCTGTGGCCGTCGCGGCTGCAATACATTTGCCGTCTTGGCCTTGCGGCCGCGCTCCTGATGCCTGCAACCAGCGCTCGCTCTTCCAGGCTGCTGCTGCGCGCACGGTTGCGGCCTTTCACAGGCCGCTTGCTCCCGCGTACTCACCAACCACAGCTCTCCTTTGACTCGCTGCGTAATCGGCGCAGTGCGTGGGTCTTGCCCACACCCGATACACCAAAAACGAGCACGCACTTGCCCATCAGACAGCCCTATCAGCGTCACCGAATCGTAGCGGCTGGCGTCTCTCAGTCGGGGTGTGTGTGCTATCGAACATGCGAATGTCCTCTTCGTCGATCTTCGTGACCATTATGGCATCACCCAGATCGTGGTTGAGACGGGTTCGGATCTCTATCCGACGGTCAACGCCATGGGCCCCGAGTCCGTCCTGACCTTCACGGGGAAGGTTGCTGCGCGCTCGCCCGAGACGCTCAATCCGAAGCTCGCGACCGGCGAGATCGAAATTTATCCGAGCGCGGTGACCGTGCAGTCGGCCCCGGGACGCACCCAGTGTCGAAACTTGACAGGCACAGGGGTTACGCCGTCGCCTCTTTTCGTGCCTGTCACTTGTGGCACACTGGGCGATGTCTTTGGTCCAGCCTGCCCCCAGACCGGCGAAACCTATCGGCCACAGAGCCGAGGACCCTCCCTGTCTTGCGCTCAACGTCAGGCACGCCGCGAGACCAGCAGCACCGGCACCCACGACGGCGTCATTCGCGCCAGCGACATCGTCGGCGCCGTCACCGACGCGCTCAACCGCCGCCGCGCGCGCCGCGGGCAGCCGCTGCGGCACCTCGCGGGCACATACGTGAACGTGGTGGCGGTGCCGCGGGGGGCGGGCGTGGAGGTGGCCGGGACGCGTTGGACTGGTGGGGGCGAGGGAGGCGGTGGAGGTGGTCGCGCGCGCGATCAAGGGGCGCTGCGTGTACGTTGCGGGGCGCTGGTGCTGGCGATCGGCAGCTGCTGGCGACCGCGGCCTGCTCGCGTGCGCGTCAACGCGCCGGGCAGGGGCCGCGCGGGGGGCGTGGCTGCGGGGGTGCCGAGCAGGTGCGCGGGCGCGTGCTGGCGGCGTGGATCGCGTTTCTTGGTTCTCCAGGGTTTCTTTTTCGGCTGTGGTGCAGGCCGCCGTGCGGCGCTGTTCATACGTCATGTTGAGAATATTGATAGCTGCTTTAGTGGCCATTTTGCTTTGTGCGGCCATGAAGCAATGGCAGAGTTCGGTAGGCCGGCAAAGCGTAACGAAATCCTGACGCCTGTGGCGGCCTGTTTTCGATCCTGTGCTGCGCTCATGCACCTTTGTGCGCATTTAGTACCTGAAAAACCGTAATGTGTTAAGCATGCATTGCCGGCGCACTGGTCTGTCGGGGCCCTGCTTATCAGGCGGCGGCAGCCCACCGCCAGCTCGTCGCGCCGTTGCCCGTGCCGATCGTCGCAGCGCCAATGTACGAATCAAACGTCCCTCAAGACAATTTTACGTATCCGAGGGGCTGAGTAAGGTCTTCAAGGTTGCTAGCCGAGGTCCGCTCGACCCGGGCTTGTTGAAAAAACGCTCCGGTGTTGAGCGTGTTTAGACAAGGCCTGAACAGTCGACAGTTGTGCGCATTCTGGACAGCAACACACTTGGGATATTTTCACCATGATGCTCAGCAAGGCCTGGTTGGCGTAGATGAAGACCCGGTGTTGGCCGGTCGACTGACGTACGCCAGGTCGGTGTATTGGCCGCAGAGAATGGTTCGACGTCCAGTTGCGGCCGCCGTAGTTGAGCGGTTGTCGCCCCGGGAGTGGGTCACCGCATCAGCAGCACGATCGAAAAATCGAGCCCGAGCGTCAGCCTCAAGAAAAGCGGGGCGACGTTCGGCGAGATCACTGATCAAGCCCTCAACTGGAGCCAGGCCGAGCAGAAGCGCGGCTTCTTCGGCGCGGCGCCAAGAATATCGACCTCGACCTTGGCGTGCTGTTCGAGCTGCAGGACGGGTACAAGGGCGTGATCCAGGCGCGACGCGCTGCGGGGCTTGGCGCAGGATGCTTCCTCGCTGCCGGGCGACATGGCCGCCGACCCGCTGCCCTGTCGCCACCGGGTGACGCGGTTGTTTCCGCGCTAGCTGATCGCCGCAGCGCCTTGTTCGCGTCACAGGGCCGTGTCCAAGGCTGTGGGCGCCAAGAATGCGCCCGCCGCTGTGACCCTGGGCTTCATCGCGCTGTGGTGAGCCCCTCGCAGCACGGCAGCGGCTGGGCCACAAGTCGCACGCACGGTGCGGCAGCGCTCCCAGCGATCCTCCACGACGCTTCGTAAGCCCGCTCTCAGGTATGGTGCCCTTTGAGGCTTCCTTGGATACAAACAGCGGCAGCACCCCGCGTACGAGCGGTGCGCAGCTCAAGTCGTGCAGCAGTGCAATGCGCCCTGTGGCGCGGCGCGACGCCCGCGTCCCTTCCCGCAACTGCCCATGCCGAACGTCCACCCGCTTACACTCCAAGGTACGCGCTCAACGTGTACTTCAACCTGCTGAACAAGTCCATTTTCAAGTACTTCCCCTTCCCCTACATCCGCTGACGATGAACGTGGTGGACGGCAAGCCACGCGGGCACCCTATTGGTGGGAGGCCGAAAAGCCCTGATTGGGGCGCCATCGGGCGGCGGACGCGCGAAATTGTGACGAGAGGGTTGCAACTCGCGCGAGCCGCCGTAGGGGCGTCACCTCTCAGCGAGGAGAGTTGGCTGAGTGGTCGAAAGCGTGCACGCGAACTCGAAATGCCAGAGTGCCGGCAACGGTACCGAGGGTTCGAACCACTGCAGCCTGCTGCGCCTTTCCGGAGGACAGGTCCTGCGCACGCGCACGCGTGCTTTACGACAATCTGCACCCCTCGCGAATCGTCATCGGCAACACCGATCCGCGCGCCGCGGCATTTGCACAGCTTCTGCTCGACGCATCGCTGAAGCCCGAGACCGCCATCCTGCACACGGGCAACACCGAGGCGCGCAGGCTGAGTTTGGCACGGTGTTCGGCCCCGCCGCGATGCACGCCATCGGCCACATCGACGCCAACATCTCCTTTGCCGCCGTCGCCATCAGCCTGACGCACACCGTCAAGACCCTGGAGCCGGCCTTCAACGTGCTGCTGTCGCGCCTGGTGCTGGGCGAGGCGACGCCGCTGCCTGTGGTGGTGACGCTGCTGCCCATCATGGCGGGTGTGGCGCTGGCCAGCGCGGGGGAGCTGTCGTTCAACTGGACGGGCTTCATCAGCGCGATGCTCTCCAACCTCACCTTTGGCTGCCGCGCCGTCTGGGGCAAGGCGTGAGTGCCCCATGCCGGCTGCCGGCGGGAGGGGGTTGGCGCAGCGCGTCGGGCTGCTTGCCGGGGCCGGGCTGCAGCGGAGACGACTGCGGTCCGGCGCGCAGGCGGCCTGCTCGGCAGTCCCGGTGCAGCCAATGTCGCAGCCGAGCCCACATTTGCGCGCCCTGATGCCTCTCGCCCTGTGCCTGCGTGACTGTCGTCCCCCCCCCCACCCCCCTTCGCGCAGACCAAGCCCGCGACAGCAGGTGTATGCCCGTACACCACGCTCATCAACTCGATCTGCGTGCCCATCCACTCGCGATGGCGGTGGACGGTCTGGCGCGGGCGCCCAGGTGGGCGGGCTTGGGGGGCGAGCCTCGCGTTTCGCGCCGAGGCGGCGACGATGGGCACCGCGTGCGGCCGTCTTCATCGGCGAGGGAAGGGCCCGGGCCTGTGCACCGCATTGGACAGCAGGCCTGATGGGAAAGCGCGCGAGAGCTGGTGTGCGGCGGCAGCGCGCTTGTTCGCAACGTCGCGCAATGGCGGCATCTGGCATCACCCGAGCCGTCCTTCATCGCACACCCACCACACATACGCACAGCCGCTAGCGTCGCGCGCACACACACCCACACACGCATGCATGCATGCATGCATGCATGCATGCACGCACACAGGACCGCGCAACAACCCACACTCGAATCTCGTTGAACGCGCTCCACACACCCCTCCCCCCCACACACACAAACACACACAAAAACTCGCACAGGTCGCCAGTCAATTGATGCACCGCTGCACGAACCACTCGACCACGGTGGCATCAGGCCGGCACTTTCCAGTACAGGCGGTTTACCATACCTTCCCTCGCCCCGGATATCACCACGTTATTTAAAGGCAATGGCGTAGTGCAATCCGGGACTGTAGTAGTAATAATGGTATTACC
This sequence comes from Scenedesmus quadricauda, assembly GCA_002317545.1. NCBI lineage: Eukaryota > Viridiplantae > Chlorophyta > Chlorophyceae > Sphaeropleales > Scenedesmaceae > Scenedesmus > Scenedesmus quadricauda. The sequence continues at coordinate 3,529 of NNCB01001453.1, read as the reverse complement.
ATAAATTGTTACCTGGGTGGTCGGTCTGCTGGATGACGGCGAATCCGGAAGACGCGGGGACCCTCAGCAGGGACCGCGGGAGACTTGATTGCGTGCTTGCGCAGCATGTTCTGGTGAGGCCTGATTCTGACCAGCTGGCGCTTGCCCGTCACCTTCAACCGTCCGCGCTCGCAGTTTGCCTTCAACACCCTCCAGCGTGTGTCCCCTGTGACCGCGGCAGTGTGCAATGTCGTCAAGCGCGTTGTGATCATCTTCGCAGGTGGGAGCCTCGTGCACACACGCGTGTATATTGTGTTTGCATGCATGTGTATGAGTATGTATGTGTGTGCGCATGTGCATGCAATCTTCTGATGCGTAACATGAGCATTCAAGTGCGAGATGCGCACACGGGCATGCTGAGATGCCTGCCTGCGCAGCCGTCGGCCTTGCTTCAGTGCGCCCCTGATTTCAGGTTAGCATAACATGGCGATGCAACTTAAAAAGGCAGCTGTCGACTCATGCAGCCTGCCCAACACCTCCCCGCCCCCACCTGTCCCGGCAGCCTGGAACGACCCTCCCCCAGCAGAGTCAACTTCAACCAGACGCTCGGCGGCAACGGAAATTTCTTCGAGCCGTACAGTGCCGCCAAGCATAATTTCAATTCGAACCCGTTCCTCAACGCGGTGAGCCCCGTAGAGCGGGTGAGCACGGCGTTTTTCGCCGACTATGACCTCACCGACAATGATCGAGGCCGCTCGGGCGAGGATGCTCTCGCCCTCCGCACGCTCGCCGCGGGCGTGCGGCCGCGGCTGCCGCGATTGAGGCGACCAGCGGAACAGGGCCAGCACACCGCCGAGCAGGCACCGGCGCAAGGGCAGCGCTCCCGGCACGAGCGCTAGCCCCGCAGACTTTCGCACATCTTGGCATCACCACAAGCTTAGCAAAATTCATAAACGTACCGCCAAAAATGCATATACTCGTATTCACTGCGAGCGCAGAACGGCCGCGCGAGCCCCAGCAGTCCGGCAGCGGCGTTATGGTCAACTACCAAGTAGCATCAGGCAGCGGCTTGGGCAACGTGTTTGAAAGAGGAAATGGCGGCTATTACGAGCAGCGGGTCAGATAAAGAGCTGGCCAGCGATGTGGTACAATTCGGTAGCAGCTTCTGCCTGCGCCTGACCTGAGGACGGGGCGGTCCGCCCAGCAGACCGCGTGCGGCGCACGTGCGGGTCATGACTTGCAGGTCCCAACATGCTGGATGGAATGTCTGTCTGAGTTCACTGGTGGTGGGCAGCTGGAAGACACCTGGGAGGCAGCTGGGACTGGGGGCCTACTTGCCACCAGTCACCAAGCATAACCGTACCCTGAACGACAATCTAATCACACCGCACAATGACCACACCTCATCGGCCTGCACGCGTGCAGACACACACGAACACACTCCACAGTACGCGCCGCCAACTGTGCATCTCGTTAAGATGATTGCCATCCTAATGTAGAGTGAGAGTCCTGGTGCCAGCTTGCCATCCGCCTTGCTGGGTGCTGTGCCAACATGACCTGGCTGCATCAGGCGTTGCGGGTATCGCTGTCATCGGTGCTGTGCTGCCATCTGCTTTGCCCGGGCGTGGTGAGATAAGACATTGTGCCATGCGACATTGCGGCAATGAGAAGGTAGCTGCTGAGAAGCAGTTGCGCAGGCGCGCACATGCACTCCTGCGCGTGCGTGTTGGAGCACACTCGGAAGAAGCCGGTGCAGAGGACCCTGGCCTATAGGAATTGACAAAGTCGTGACGGTGGCGTATCACTTCCGGCGCTGCACTGGTGCCGGCGCTGCATTGGTGCCTGCACAGGCCACCTGCCACCAGCCGCACTACGTGCAGGGACAAGCAACTGTCATCGCCTTCGAATGCCTGTCTTGGCCGGGGCTGCCTCTGGCAATAGTGAGAAATGGTTCAAGGCAGCCAGGCCATGCCCAAACGGCTGGATGGCTTCCACAGCCATCACCATCACCCTCACTACCACAGACAACAACACACACATCAACAACACCACAGCCACAAAAACAGCACTGGCACCAACAACATCACAACAGACAGCGCCTGGTGCCCCTGGGAAACGCTGACGGATCTACTGTGGCGCTGCCTCTTTGGCTGCCTCTTTGACTGCCTCTTTAACTGCTGCGGCTGCAATGGGCTTGGGCTTTGGGTGCATGCGGTGCTCGCGCGGCACGGGCAGCAGCGCCTTGCGGCTCAGGATGATGAGGCCCTTGGCATCGCGGCCCTGCGTGGAAGACGAGGGGGCGGCAAGACGGCGGAACGGTCAGCAGCCGCCCGCACAAGCTGGGCAGGGCGCCAGCGGCCGGCCCGGCCGCCACCGTGCGGCGACGCGCGTGCCGGCGCGCGCCGGCGCGTGCCCGACACCCTGCGCGACGCCGCAGCCTCCCGTCCCTCCCAGCCAGCCGCCGCACTTTCAAGCGGACGCCGCTGGCCCCGTCTGGACTCCCCCAGGAGCGCGGCGTCCTGTAGGCACTTCTCACTGCGCACATTCATCCTTTCGGCACTCCTACCACATCATGGCTGATTATACGGCCGATCCGGAGTTTGCGAGTATCAATTTGTCCAGATTTTAAAATTTCAAACTCCTCCGAGAGGCCCACCTTGCGAGGACTCGATCTCCATGCCCTCTGCTGCGACCTCGTGTATGTCGCGCACGCGGCGGTGCGCCCACTGGCTGATGTGCACCAGGGCGGGCATGCCGTGGGCAGCTGCACGTGGGCGCCGTAGCGCTCACCTTGACACCTGGGGGTCGGTTGGTTGGTTGGTTGGTGTGTGGGAGTTGGAAGCACGTGTGAGGATGTGAGTGCGTGTATGTGAGAGAGACAGAGAGAGAGAGAGAGAGAGAGAGAGAGAGAGAGAGAGAGATATAGAGACAGAGTGTGTGTGTGTGTGTGCGTGCGTGCTTGCATGTGCGTGTGCGCGCGCGCGTGCATGCGTGTGTATTTGGCGTGTGTGCGTGTGTGTGTGTGTGTGTGTCTGTGTGTGCAGGTGGGCTGTGGAGGGGTTGAGCATAACGTCGCGGGGCCATGGCGCATGCCAATGCGAGGCGCAACTTTGCTGAGCAGTTGACGCGCTCCAGCCCTGCAGCGCCAACGCGCAATGCGGCCGTCGCTCGGCTGTGCGCGTCACGTGCAAGCACACACTTCCTGCAGAACTTGTCACATCCCTGACACTCATCACACGCACCGTACGCACACACTCATATCGCACACAGACAAATTGCACAGACATGCAAAAAAACGCATGCATCTGCACAAGAAATCCTCCGATCATCTGGCTACGACAAAACGCGCCCAACCGTCGGCCGCACCTTGACCCTGTACTTGCTGCCCTCTGAGATGCTGCGCCCCACCACCTCCATCACGGACTCAGCCTCGTGGTCGTACTGGCGCCGCGTGGGCAGCGTAGATGATCACCTTCCCGCTGTCGGCCACGATGAGCTTGGCGCACGTTTGGCCTCGATGTCGAGGAGGTTGGCGCCCTTTGGGGTCGGG
>NNCB01001452.1:0-10778 GCA_002317545.1 Scenedesmus quadricauda | reverse complement strand
TGACAGCGTGTTCTGGCGATGAAATTGCGTGATTGTGTGTCGAAAACTGTGAAAGTCGGTGTGCAGGTCGGTTTAGGCAGTGAGATGTTTGGGGCATCTGCTGCAGCTGGTCAAACATGCAGACTTGTCACTTTCGACAGCGGCGCTTCTCAAGAGACACAGTCAGTTCAAGCCCACACGCACTCACACACACACATACACGCTACGCATCTCTCACACACACAACACATACTCTCTCACGCACACATACACAGTCACACTCAGACTCACTCTCTCTCTCTCTCGTGCAAACACACTTAGACACCATTCATACACGGCAATAACACACACACCACGCACGCGCGCACGCGCACCGGGGGTTTCGCAGGTGCTGCAGCAGGCTGTTGGCCACAGCTCCGAGCATCGGTCCCACCGCTCCGTCTCGACGCCATCGTCGCGCCTCGACCAGCAGCACCCGCCAGCCCGGCGCGTTTCGGCCGCTACGGCGCCGCCATGAACGCTGCGCATCGCGTCAGGGAGGCGTCCGCGACGATCCCGGCAGAGCCCGCGCCTGCGGTAGCGAGGGCCGCGGTCAGCATGATGCGTGAGGGGCGGTGGCACGGGCCCATGCGGTCCGGATTTGAGACGTGCAGAGGCGTGCGGGCGGTCATAGGACGTGGACAGGCAGAGACGGCGCGGCTGCGGCCGCAGAATGAGGGCGGGCTGGTGGGCTCGGACCGGTGGACCAGTGCTTCGCAACGGGCTGCCATTGGGGCTGCGCAGACTGCCAGGGCGCAGCCGCGACGCCAAGCGGCCAGCCGCCAGCGCCGCAGCGCCCCGTGCCCACCGCGAGGCCCCGCCAAAACGGGTCCAGTGCCCTCCTGTCCTGCGCTCACCATGTCTGAAGCCGCAGACCTCACATACAGGTGGTCTGTCGGCTGCCGCAGCCCCGGGAGCACCAGCCGCTGCCGCGCATGCCGGCTGCTCCGCCAGCGCGGCCGCGCCGCGCCCGTGCGCCGCGAGCAGACGGCCGCAGACCGCCGCCTCGGAAGAATCGACAATTTTCTTGCCGCGGGCCGCGCAGGGAAAGGGATGAAGCACCGCAACGAGGTCGGCCCCGGAAGGCGATGACGTGCGAAAAACTGCGTGGATCGCAGTGGCGCTGGGCCTGCTGCTTGCGGCAGCGGGGCTGTTTGCGGTGCTGCGTTCTCGCCGCACAGTCGGCCGCTGCATGCACATTCGCCCTCATCGCGCCTTCCAAGATGGGCTGGCTCGCGACGACAAACGATTGTGCGCCACGAACGAAGCCGCTGCGGCGAGGATTCGATCACGACGGCGCGCCAGGCGGCGCGCACAAGCATGCGACTCCGACTCGCATACTTTGCCCGCCACCCGGCAGCGCGCGCGTCGGCGTCTGAGACACCGTGATCAGGTGCGCAGCAGCTCGTTGAGCCTGGCAATCATTGAGGGACCGGCGGGGCCAGCAGCGGCGGCGGCGAATTGGGCAGCGAGGTGCGTGTCCGGCGACCGGGCGGCGCGCTGCTGCACGGCATGGGCGCACGCACGCCCCGTTGGAACGACGACATGATCAAGATCGGATTGGATTCGAGCCCACTGCGCCCTGCGAACGTGCGATCAGAAGCTTCACGCGTCGAACGTGCGCTCCGACGTGCTGCGTATTGTCTCATGTGCCGCACTCGGCGCGTCGGTATGCTGCGGAGCGGCTGAGCGAGGCGCATGAAATACAGGGCATCCTCGGGTGCGAGCTGAGCCTCAGAGGCAGCCACGGACACCGTTGGAGGCTGTGCTGATGAGAAGCACGACCAGGCCGATCTACCTTGGTCATAATCACTAAGCTGTCATAATACAATGTTACTTTACCTGGAAGTGCGGCACGCGACTCTTGCCGAAGCCGCCGCAATAACCGGGACCAGGATTCGGAGGACTTTACAGAAATCAACCGGTGGTTCAATGAAATTTTAGGAAACGACCCACATACAAGCGCGCCGTCACAGATGCTATCATAATAATTCCAACGTGTGATCGATCGGCCGATTGCCAATGATCCCCCCAGCACCACACGCCCGGCGGATGCCCGCTCGCTTGTCAACCTGAGCCACAGCACACGCACAAGCTCGTACAATCAGGAGCATTTCACAAGGCCGCAAGAGTTGGTGGCAGTGTCCTACCCATGAGGGCAAATGTGGCAAGGTGGACCTAGAGTACCGCTAGCAATGCGAAAGGGGGGTGGAAAAGGGGGGAGGGAGAGGGGGCGTGCGACTAGGCCCCGGGAATCAGGAGTGGGCTGTCGGACGAAAGCTTCGACGAGGCGACGCCATGCCATGAAAATGGACCAGACATCTATCCTTCCTGCGTACGACGTGTGCTGATGCGTCGAATCGCTAGGGAACCACGTTTGCGTGCTGAAGCCCGGCGGAGCTGATAGATTCCCTGGCAACCGCCCCCCGCCTCGTATTAGCTTCCATGATCGCATCTTGCAATGTCTGGTCTCAGTTCGCAGCAGGAGCCAGTTCTTCTGCATGTCAAAGGCGTGATACAGCATATTCGATTCTTCCTTGCGTGACCACCGGCCACTCTTCGGCGCCTGCGTCATTGGTTAGGAGTCTAGGGGCTCGTTGCTGCATGTGCAATGCATCTGAAAATCGATTCGCAAGGCTCGAACCGACCCTCGAAAATCTGCTGAGGGCAGCGCTGGGTCAGGTTATCGTCCAGAACAACCGAGCACATCAGGATTCCAAACACTCATTCCTAACCGCCCCCTTCCAGCTGATTTCGGGACGATAATGAATCTGTCGGGTGATTGAGATAAGGTCTGCAGATAGCGGCTTTGACAATAGCACATTGCTGCTGGATGCGGATGCCTGGACATTTGTTCCCATCCCCAAGTAAAAAGTTATTAGATGCAGATTCTAGCAGGTACCTGCACGCCTACTGCAAAGGTACAGGCGTACAACCTATCACAAGAGTCTTCTGTTACAGCTATTAAAAGTTTTTGTGAGCAGGCTACACGGCACAGCCCTCCACTCACTGCCATAGAGGTGCTTACTATTAAAGATCCGAGGGCTCCCATCCAATAGTTACTATAAACCATTAAAGACTCTGCTTCGGCGTCATTTTCCTAAAGCAAAATTTAGTGTCTTTTCTGGAGCACCGCAGAACCAAGAGCGGTGCTATTCGCGAATAGCTCCGCGATTGCCTAGCCTGGAGATCACAGCAAATCAAGAGCCCGGTCGTGCCGCCCCGATACCGGCTGAATAGACGCATGTGCTTTTTAATTGCACTGGGTTGAGCTAACGCTTACATAGTCCGGATGGAATCCCCGCAAGAGCCCGAGCATTAACTCCGTCTCGCCTATCTGCTGAGCGCGCCTTGCAGGCCAATGCCGAAGGCGATGCGAAATTCGAAATATGGGTCGACAAGGAGGGGCGACCCGCAAGCTGCAAAATAACCTCATCATCGGGACATTCCGCCCTCGCCCCGGCTCGACCCGAGGCCCTACACTTCACCCCCGCCACAACACCCCACCTGCAACCACGCCAGCAACTTCCTGGCGTTCCTGTTGTGTCGTGGTGCGTCGCTGGCGTCGCGCCTTTGCCGATCCTGGCGGTGCCACTCGAACTCGAAGTCGTGCCCCTGCGCCAACCGCGACAAGCAGCTCGGATGATGACCGCCTTTACGACATCACGGTGCGCCGGCATTGCAGGGCTGGCTCTTGCTTCCTCGGACCACGGCGCGATGGGCTACGCGCGGCTGTTTCTCGCTCTTCGTCGTGCCGGCTTGCTCCGCTGCTTGGTTGGATGGCAGTGCACGCCTGCCGCGGCCTGCTGGCGTTCGGGACTGCGCCACAAAACTGACGCGCGCTGGGCTGCTGAGTGCTGACAACATCGCCGTCAGCAACGCAGAACGAGCCACATCGGTCAATCGGCATGGCACGCACGTGGCGCAGCACATGGCGCAGCACATGGCGCAGCGCACCACAGCACAGCACCGCAAAGCACGGCACAGACCAGAGTTACGGTGCACAGCGCAGCACAGTGCAGCACTGCACAACACACCACAACACAACGCAGTGTACCGCACGCACGCACACACACAGACACGCACACACGCACGCGCGCACACACAACACATTGCACCAAAGCTAGGCTGCGGCCCCGTTCCCCTGCAGGAGTGCCACAAGGACAATTCTTTCATTGAGTAGCTGCAACCGACAAAAAATCGATGAAGCCATCACCGAGCGCGCCGTTCAGCTGCGGCGCGCTGGTCGTGCTGTCCCTCGTTGACGATGGCAAAGCCGGAAGCGATACCCCAGGCCGCGGGGGACCCGGGCTGGAGTGCCGGTCGGCAGGCATGATGGCCGCGCCGACGGCGGCCTTATCTATCGCGGGGTCGACGGCGTCGCGCGAATCCAGAGCGCCTATTGTCCGCATATCGGCGCCGGCTGGCGGTCGGCGCACGCGCGTCCTGCGGATCGAAGCCAGTAGAATCAATCGATGGCAGGTTGATTGTCACGATATTCGTTGCTTCGATTTTCGCGGGGGCAAAGAAAAGGGCAAGATTTTATAATGTTCGGGCAATCGAGAAGGACGGCCTTGCGTCATATAATCAAACATCGTATGGCAAATCGTATCGAAGTCCGATCAACGGACGCTCGCAAAAGGGAGAGAATTATGTCGACTTCGGCTTTCCGGCGCATGTTTCAGCCCCCCATGTAATGCTGCGGCGTGTGACTGGCTGGGGGGGCTGGCGTCTCTTGAGGCGGCGGGTGACGCCCGGACACCTGCCGTGTGCCAGCAGGCGTCATCATCGATGAACACGCTCTGGAAGTCAGGCGCACGCACCTGCGACAGCACGTCCAGCGCGAGGTCGCACAGGTGGCAATCGTCGCGCTGGTAGAGGATCAACGGCATGGCCCGTTCCCGAAGATGGTATTGCCGCAACGCGGCACTGCACCGGGCCGGCGGTCGATAGAATACGCGCCATGGCCGTCAGCACGTTCGACCTTTACAAGATCGGCATCGGTCTCGAGTCCTCACGTTCCGTCGACACCCTGCATCTCGCAAGCGCAACTCCGGCTATCCAGGTCGCTCCCTGGCCGACGGAGAACGGCAGTGTTGGTGGAACCGCCCTATGCTTGACAATCTGCACGATCCTCGCCCTGCTGTGCACTGGCGGCGCAACGCCCCTGCTTTGGCAGGCCGCACGACAACGTCATCGCAGAAACGAGAATGCAGCCAGGGGCATTACCGAACCGGACTATGGCACATTGCTCGACGACATGGCTTTCGAGGAAGGAGGCGATATCCCTATCGATCGCTTCATCAACCCGAAGGTCGAAGTCGAGCTCGCCTTCTTCCTGGCTCGCCCGCTGAAAGGGCCCGGTGTCACGGCTCACGCCGTCCTTGCGGCGACGGACTATGTCGTACCGGCGATAGAGATCATCGATAGCCGCGTTCAAGCCCCTGGCTTCAAACCGGCCGCGCCGTACATATCCACGCAGTCAGGCTATGGTCGCGATAGCCGCAGCGCCAGCCTATATACGCTGTATACTGCAGGTGCAGATACTTAGCCTCAGCAGCGCAGAGCTGGCAGGTTATTTCCAGTATCCCAATCTTATGGGTGGTGATTACGAGCCAGTACAGCCAGGCGCCCGGCTGCATAATCGACCGCTTCAATTTCAAGCTGATTACAAGGGTCAGGAAACCCCCGCTGCGCCGGCAAGGTGACGTGGTCGGCCCTGCTGTCACGCCTCGGTTGCGCCAGAGCCCGCGACGACTTCAAGCCCGACAACAATGTCTGGCAGGAAATCTCGCGGCGGACACGAGCTGATGAACATCGGCAAGCACGAGATGCAGACGCGGCGCGCTATGCGGCGCCTTCAACTTCAAGGGCGACGACCAGGGCAGATTCTGCAAGGCCCACGCTGCTTCAGGCTGGTGAACGTGGACATGTTCCTAGCCAGGCGCGCGATTCGATGCGCACGCGCTCGGGCTTTATGCCGAGGCATTGTTCCTTGCGCAGATCTTCATGGCAAAGTTCGTGCCACCACTGAACGAGGTCGTCCCCGCGCCTACGCGCCCGGCTGCACCACGCATCCCAGCTTCAACTTTGAGGGCCAGGCCAAGGGCGCCTACTGCAAGGCCCACGCTGCGCCAGGCATGGTAGACGTGGTCAGTCCCCGCTGCCAGGCGCCCGGGTGCATCACGCATCCCAGCTTCAACTTGAAGGGCCAGGCCAAGGGCGCCTACTGCAAGGCCCACGCTGACCAGGCATGGTAGACGTGGTCAGTCCCCGCTGCCAGGCGCCCGGATGCATCAAGTGGCCCAGACAACGTCGATGGCGAGGCCAAGGGCACCTACTGCAATTCCCACGCTGCCCAGGCATGGTAGACGTGGTTCATCTCGCTGCCAGGCGCTCGGCTGCGCCAAGCAGCCCAGCTTCAACTATGATCATGCCAAGGGCGCCTATGCAAGGTCCACGCTGCGGCAGGTATGGTAGATGTGGTCAATCGTCGCCGCTGCCAGGCGCCCGGCTGCGCCAAGAGGCCCAGCTTCAACCTTGGGGGCGAGGTCAATGGCGCCTACTGGAAGGCCGTGCGCGCCGGGCATGGTGAACATTTTTACCTTCGGCGGCGGCAGCGGCCTTCCACTCGAGAGGCGGTGGCCCTATGAAGCAGCCACTGGCGCAATAGCTGCCTTGCGGCTTTTGCAACGCTTTCTTAATGGTTACCGCTCTGGCTGCCAGTTTAGTAACCACGCGGGCCGCGATACTTCGCTTAAATAAATATCTGTGTTTGCGAATGGGCGCGTAGCGTGTCGTTTCAAGTTCATTATAGATATTTCTTGAGTTCAGAACAGGCTTGTTTGTTTTGTGCCCATGCGAGGCATGCGACTGAATGTGTGTGCATGCACATGCATCCTACAAGCATGTGCGCCGGCACTTCATGTGAACCAGCTATCCTATCGACTTTTTTTCTGCTGGCGACTGCTGTGTATTGCTGCATTGTGCAGCCAGACAGCAAGCACTTGACTCACACGCCCAGCCTGTGTCGCTGCACGAGAGCCGCCGCATGCAGCAGTGGAAAACACTTTGAAACGAAGGCAGTGTATTCTGAGCGTTTGTGGGGGACCTCTCCCTCGCCCGCTCTCTGAGCTTGGCACGGGCGCGTCGCACCTGGAGCGGTGCTTGGCTGCACGCGCGTTGATCTCCGGCAGCGTTCGGCGGCGCCCCGGCGCCTCTGTGGCGGGCTACGTGGTTGGTGTGCACAACACATGACTCAGGTCGAGAATGATCGGGGCGGCGCCGACGAAATTGGCGGCGGTGAGGTTGCCATAGCCGACGCCACTCAGCGTCATGATATGCTCGACCACCATGCCGCCATTGCCAGGGTTGGTATTGTCGGTGATCGTCACCGAATAGATGCCGGCATCGGCCGTACCGGTGGTGCTGGAATAGACGTGAATGGTGCTGGCTTCGATCGTGCATTGCGCGTCACGTCGCCGCTGCTGCTGGCCGCATCCTGCAACAAGCCTTGCTCGATGCCGGGACAGCTTGCCACACTTGCGTGCGCTCGTCACGACACGACGTCCCATGCCAGATCGTTGAGCCCAGCCGGCGGATGGGAACTCGCGCGGGTGCAGCGGGACCGTCGCAGTAGGGCCGTCTGCGCCATCTGCATCTGTGTGCCAAAATGGTACACTGGGTCGTAGAACAGGGAAGAGTCTGCAGCTTACTGTGGGCCTGACCACCACGAGAGCGAGGCATGAAGGTGGGGTGGGGGGGGGGGGAGGTAATGGGTGTCAGGGTGGCGAGTTGCAGTCCGCTAGGCAGCTGGCTTTCCGAGGATTGCGATGGCTGGCCATCGCCGGCCTCCGCTGCTTATCATGTTGGGAATCCGTCGTCAAGTGCGCGCTATGCGAGCTTATCGGAGTGCATGTGGCCTCCAGGGGCAGCCGAAACGTGCTGGCACATGAGGCATGGCGTCGCCGTAGTGGTCAGACGCTGGTGACAACCGCGTCACCCGCGCACGACTGCCGCCGACGGCGGGACACGCGTGCCGGATCGACGCTGTTGGTACGCTCGAACGAGGCAAAGGGACTCGACTTCGCTGATGTCCTTGTCCTCTTCGTCGCGAGGGCGATAGTCAGGATGCCGCAGGATCGTGCCGAGACGCAACGGCTTGCCTTTTGTTTCTCGCTGAATTTACGTCGGCGCCGTGGCGGGCAGTCCCGCCCGCCGTGAAGTGGTGACGCAGCCAACGGACCGAGTCTTCGCGCGCGCCATATGGCGCGCGTGACGCCGAGCTGCTGCACAAGCGCTGGCAGGTCGAGGACAGCCAGCGGCAGTGCTTCGGATTGCCCGACTTGCCCGTATATTGCCAGTCATAGGCAATCGCCTCGCCCGCCGAATTCCTCGTCAATTGGAGATCGGAGAGGTCGTGAGATTGGGCGACAGGCGGTTGATCGTCAGGAAGTTGCGCAGCAACCCGAAGTCGGGACGCGACATGGCCCGCGAATAGGCGAAGCGCGACACGAGCTTGTCGAGCCGCATCGATGCGTCGCCGCCGCATTCGCACGCCTCGCCCTCGCGACCGTAGACGCGCCAGTCCTTCGCGACGGCACACCCCGCCGGCTGCTTCGTTTGGAACAGCGATGGGCAGGCCCCTCCTTGCGCGTCGGCGCACCAACCTCCTATACCGCCCTGCGCGCGTAGAGGCCCCACCTCGCAAATTGCCAGCTGTCGGCCCCTGCCGCGATGCGCAACCTCTCACCCGTCACAAACGGCGCTCTGCCGCATCCTTCTGTTAGCAGGATTGCGATGACGCAACCAGGGACCTCGTCAACTTGCAGCTGCGACAGCGTGGAGTCGCCCCACCCGTGATGCCGTACTGCTACATGGACGAGGGTGCGTGCGGCGACGACGACTGGTGCCAGCCGGAGGATCAGGTGCGGCCGGCATCACAGAACGACCAGCGTGACTCAGCGGTGACGTCACAGGTGCCGCGACGCGCGGCCTATATCGTGTGACCTGGCGCACACCGGTTTTGCACGGGGCAAGGCGGGGCGGGTGAACATCGGCCTGGCCAGCCGGTGACAGCAGGGGACGGATATCGCTGATCGCTCCAGATCACCAGAGCCTTCGCGGCTCGATCGACCGGCGACAGAGGCGGCGCCGCTCGATCGTGCGCGCGTCGTCGGGCTGGGGCGCAGCTTCAACATGCCGATCGTCGCCGAGGGTGTCGAGACCGAGGAACAGCGCCAGATGCTGCTCGACGAGGGATGCCCGCAGGCGCAGGGCTATTTCTTCGGCTATCCCGCAGGCGATGTTGAATGGTTTTGCATGTCGTCTTGAGGTATGACCCGTGTAGCTCGCGTTGCAGAACCGCGCAGGCCGACCACACAGTACACTCCGGCGCGACGCGCGAGTGGTGTTGGCTGGAGAGCATGCGGGCGGCCCCGCGGGGGCGCGCCGCGTCCGCGCCGGCAGCCCGTGCGCAGCGCCGGCGGCTTGCCCGAGCTGTGCGGCGCGGCGGGGCGGGGCGCCTCGGGCCGAGCCGCTTTGCACGCGCCGCGGCTGGCGCGCGCATCGAATGCGACGCCGCCCCCGCCGCGGGAACGCCCGCGCCACCGCAGGTCTGCCGCAACACGACGCACTGGGGGCCGTGGAAGCCGGTGCGCGGCCGCTGCTCCCAGTACCGGTCCGAGCAGCAGAGCTGCAACGCGTACTTTGCAGCCGTCACCCCGGCCTCCGCCGCCGCCGCCCGCAAGCACGGCAAGCACCAGAAGCGGCACCGCCGGGCCGCGGCCCGGCGCGGGCGCCGCGTGGGTGCGGGCCAGAGCGCCGGTGCGGCGCCGGCGCCGCGGGGCTGGAGCGGCATGCCGCTTGAACCGCTGGATCGGTTGTCCTTGTCGAGCAGCGCCATCACCGAGCCGCTCAGCGCCCAGAGCAGGAACTGGAGGCCGATGATCAGGCCGACCCATTTGTGGATACGCCGGAAAAAGAGCGGCGTGAAACGGATCTTCTTCATGCCTTTTTCCTCTTGCGGCGCGGGAAGGACCAGATCAGCAGCCAGGCGCCGGTCGCGGCCATCGCAAAGGCGCTCCAGGTCGCAACGCGGAGCAGCGGGTTGTTGACGCTCTGTCCGCTCGTCCGTGAAGGTCAGGCCGGCGAACGTCTGCCATCGGGTGGGCCTCTGAGGGCTGCGTGACGGCGGGCGGAACTGTCTGTGACTAGTCGAGGTCATGGGTGGCAGGCGCGAGGCGTTGAACAGGGCGCGCCGAAGTACATGGAGTGGTACGGGGCCTTCGGCCTGATGGTCACCTTGGTGTGCGCGCTACATGAGCCTGGCGCCTGCTGTGCGAAGCAGGACTTGCAGGCCCTCGTGCACTACGCACATGTCCGCAGTCACAGTCACACACACACGCACACACACACAAGACACGCACTTCTCGTACACCCTCTGACTCAACCCCAGGGCCCCGGCGGGACGCCTTCGATCCGAGCGAGGGCAAGCAGATCGAGGCGGGGGTCAAGTTCGACGGCCGCAACATGGGCGACGATTTCAGGATCTTCGCGACCGGCGCCCTCTATCGCATCGTGCAGAGCAATGTGCTGACGCAAGACACGGTCAACCCGGGCTTCTCGGTCCAGACGGGCGAGGTCACGTCGAAGGCTTGAGCTCGAGGTCGTGGCGCGCTTCGCCGGAGCGGTACCGGGAGCAGACGAGCTTCCCCCTGGATTTCCCGGACCGCGGAAGAAGGTGGGTCGGCGCTGGGCCG